>AFRD01000095.1:0-88289 GCA_000222875.2 Periglandula ipomoeae IasaF13
CCCCGACAAGGCACTTTCTTAATCTGGCGATTGGCCGTGCTTTGTTGCCAATTGCTTCTCATCTCGCTGTGGGGGTCGCTGTTCTGCAGCTCATCTGGTGTCTCGCGCCGGAGCCGACCATTTCCTCACATGCTTCTCTGCATGCCCGTGTCTCGCATGTCTTGCAGCACCTTGAGATTGAGCACCGCAACAAGACAACACTTGTCAGCCTACTCGACCGTTGTCTCGTCACATATAAACCGATTCGTTCTTCACGGCGCTCGGCTCTCACCGACAACTCGTCTATACTATTCGGTAATCGCAAGTGGACCAATGCTCCGCGTGCAATATCGGATGAGGTGACTTGCAACCAGGATCGGCTCACAATCGTTACCTTCTAATAGCCCGAAAGTGCTATTACTCTGGTCCGCACATGGTCGCCTGTCGAAACGCAATTTTGATCTTGTCATAGCACAGCTGAGAAGCTGCTTCTCAGCCTCCATGAGGAGAGGTGCGCAACCATGGCCCGGTTCTCATTCTCCATCACCGGCCGCAAGAAACAAGTTGTCGAGCCACCAGCACATTTGCCGCCTATGAGCAAGGCGCATAAGATTCTGGGCTCGATGCCGCTCAATATCGATGCTCCCGCGGGTTTGGACGACGCATCATCTTCCATCATTAGTGACGACAGATCTGCCATTACTGGAGGGATTCATACCGGGCCGGACTTGCGAGTTGACGGGTATGAACATAAGGTTCTTATTGCCAACGAGGACGAAGCGTTGGGCGAGGAGTCCGACATCATACCTCATCCTTTACGACTCAATGCAGTCAACTTCCCAAGCCCTTCAGAGACTGTTCGAACAGATGCAACTGGGCTTCTGAGAAAAAGCCAATCTTCTTCAACGATTCGATCATGGTACGACAAATCGAAACAGCCCTTGTCAATCTCGCAGCAGACTTCTTCTTCAGCTATGGCAAAGGGACTCCCCCCACATCGACCGCTGGGGCTTGGTCCATTAAATGAGGGTACAGTCAGAACCAAGAAGAAGCCTGCCAAACTGGACCTGTCACGCACTAGGCGAGAAGAAGACGATTCAATAGGAAACGGCCCGTATACTGCTTTGGGACTGGACCGCATGCTCAGATCTCCCTCCATATTGTCCCCCTTTTCGCCAATTTCGTCTCGTTCTCGCGAATCTCGAAAGCTTAGAAAGAGAAACACGAAAGAAAATTTACAGGTTCCAGTTCCCGAAACCCCACGCTCGGCTACAAGTGGCAGTATTCGGCTCGATCACGGAAGTCCTCGAGACTTGCCTTCTCTATATGACCACTATGAGCAAATGTCAATGAGACAAGTCATGAGACAGAGCTCAACACCAAACCTGAGGATAACTGAGGATAATCGGCTGACATTGGCCAATGTCGCAGAGGGGCCATGCGAAGACGAAGAAGTGGCCAGTCTGCAGCCTGCTCAGTATCGACCGACTCCTGACATTCCAGAGACTCCAGAGACTGCATTTACGATGAAAGCGGACTGGCAACTATCGCCCGGGGATGCAGCACGAAGTGTTTCCAGCCGCCATACCAAGATGTCCAAAGGAACAGAACGATCTTTGGAGGGCAGGGACCTTCTCCAGACTAGCGTGTTGGTGCTGTCGTCAGACTCTGAAGACTCTGAAGAGGACGATCCAGCTGAGCATTCGATGCCTGCTGATGGCCAAAGTCTGAGATCGGTGACCGAGTCTCGAAATGCAAAACGCGATACCACCGGGACGCAAAACACAATACGGCAAGGAAAACGCACCAGCTTTGCAGCAAGTAACACCTACATCACGATTCCAAGCTCCAACAGTGGGCGTGCCACTCCAGGAAGCATTGCCTCTAGGTCCACTACTCCAGCCGGCGATGCATCTCGCCCGCTTGCTTCCTCGCGGAGCTCTATCATGTCGGACTATTCTACCGCCTCGGCTGCAACTTGGCAAGACGAAACAGGGTATGATATCCAAGAAGCACGTGCCATCACGATGCTACCAGCGCGCCGTCCTTCCGATGTAGAAATCGAAGCAAAGAATCTTGTATCCTCAAGCATAAGCGGCCGCGCACTAAGGTCACCTAGCATGCATTGTGCTTCATCCGGAAACCAGCTGACGCCTCCCCTTAGTCCCACATCTGTGGACTTTTATGTTCGATCGGCACACTCATCCATCGATGGCTCTGGCACGCATAGTAGATTAATGGTTGTAACGCAGCAAGAAGAAATGCTCCTCTCAGCACTGCGGCATAAGCAGCAAGCTCGACGACAAGCCCCCATACCCCAAGTATTAGAAAGCCGAGGGCAGGAGGACGCTACGGAGGAAGACTCTGAGGAACTTTGTGATTCTGCAGACTCAGATACAGACTCGACATCTGCCAAGGTCCATCAGTCAAAGGGATCTCAAGCCACCATTACCGGCGCGAAATTCGATTTTGGGTTTCCTGCGCCACCATCGCATGGCGACACCTCAAAATTGCAAAGCAAGCGTTCCGACGCCACCCGAAAGCTTTCGGTTCCTCCCATTCGAACGTCGGGATTTGGTCCTGGAGGCGTCATCATGCCTTCCAGCCCGTCTGGTCCTCTGCCAACTATGTCATTGCCAGAGCTACCCAAGGGAGGAAAACCCATCAGGCACTCGTCAAGCCGCGAAACAGTCAGCACTCCGTCTCAACAAGATGTGCCCTTATTTTTTGACGATATCGATCCAAGCCCTGACATGAACGACATCCGGGACTGGGAATGTGCGACTTCCCCCGTCGTGGAGTGGCAATTCCGATACCTTCCGCACCATACCATGGCTGGAGGATAATCAAAGTCAAAAAAGCGGCAAATCCGGCCGTCACTCACTCAAGGCAGAGTCGCCGGCATTCCTCCATCCACACAGCTTCTCCAGACCAAATATCAAGAAGCAGGAGCCGACCGCAAAGGCAGCCGAAGAGGACATCCCCCGCCCCGATAGCCCCATCTCACCTGAATCGTTCCCATCTGTGCCGACGAAGCGAACAACCCGTACCAACATGGCGCGCCTGAGTGCTGTTGGGCCGGGCTTTCTGAATAATGTCGGAGAACTCGGGTGGTGGGGTGATGATGATTGAGTCGAATCATGAACGATATTACGAATCATGTATTTCCCCCCTTATTTTACCCTTGTCACATTCCTTCCGAATATTTTCTTGAACATAATGAGAGGGCTGCAGCTCACTTCACTCGCAAGAGTTTACCAACTTAAATATTAATATTTGGATCCCCATTTCTCCGTGTATACCTACTCTGTCATTTATCGTCAGTTTCGTTCTCCTTTGTTGATTTCCACATTGTATATCCATTGCATAGAGTGGAACATGATGGAGTTGGGAGACATGATTGTATCCTCGCATTGGCTTGGACGTCTCAAGTGCTGAGATACCCCTACGCAAATTTAGATTTAGGATAGCACCAAGCATTGTCGACCAGAAGCGCACGCGCGGTCGCAAAAACCATAATTGATGAGATTTTCTTTCTTGTTAAAATATCTCCTTGCTGAAGATTGTAGATTTGTGTGAATAACAACTGCTTGCACTTGCTAATGAGTCGTCCATTCCTAGGTCTTTATCATTTCAAAAATCCTGATAGATGTGTTATGCTCTTCTCAGGTCCTCTTGGCGCGCACGATACCACTTCCGAGCATGTTCATGATGGCGTCATTTCCCTCTTTGTATCGGTCGTTTAAATTCATGAATAGGTCGAGCCTTCTGGTGGTTGCGGAATCTTCTTGTTCATCGGAACAGCCATGTATCTGAGGGCGAGTTAGCATTCGAAAGAATATGGCTTCAATTCTGGCACAGATGTTTTCGGCAGAAAGGAAAAGAAGAGCACCGTGGTCAAAACCACAAGAGTCTGTCTACCTTCTCAATTCAATAAGGACCGTCTCCATGGTATTCTCTCGCTTCCACTGCGCGAGGCAGGGCAGCTGCTTCGGGTCGACCATGCCGTTGCGGGGATCGACACACGGCAGGTTCACCTGGCTGACGAACTGGATGGTCGGCGGCTCATCTGGGTAGCTGTCGCCGCAGTGCATCTTGACGCTATAGATGCGATTCTCGTGAACAGACTATCGTGGGAACACCATGTTAGTCATAGGGCGTTCCATTCATGATGGCAGTGGTTGGTTTGGTCTGGGCTCTATGTGATGGTGATTGCCCCTCCATTGATGCCCCTCATTGCCTAGCATGAGACATGGAACGGGTCGCGGATGCGTCGATTATCTGCGACAGAATGAAAGTATCTTGGGAATGAATCGCTTACATGGGGAGGTCCCAGGATTGTGCCATTCCAGTTGCTCATCAACAGATCCTCGCCGTCCTCAAGACCATAGCTGCATGCTTCGGCGCCAAGGCCCTTCTCGCCCTTCTCGAGCTCTTCTAGCAAGCGAAAGTTCCGTGGAACCTTGGCCGTCATGTTGGCAGTTTGTGTTGTCGATAAGGGTAAAGTGGTTGTTTGAGGATGGCGGCTGATGCAACAAGTGGATTGAGAGATCGGCGGGGTTCGACGTAGAGGGAGTTTGCTTAGATGGGCGAGAGCAAACAAGAGGCGGTTCAGATGATTCTAGATATCTGGCTGGTCCTCTACAAAGAGTCCGGGCTGGTGGAGGCGGTGGGGAGCACAACCTCGGGCGCGGGGCAGTTCGCGGCCAGTCCAGTCCAATTCTAGGGGCGCAGTGCCTGCGTGGATGTCCAATGCCAATATTATTACCGCCCGCTTGGCGCATTGAGTGCCACTATCACTGCCGCTGCCCAGGCTCAGCCTCAGCCTCAGCGCGGGACAACACGTCAACCTCTGGGAGGTTGATGATCCTCAAAGGCCCTTCTGGAACCACCATGTTCTGCAGCTATCCACGGCATCCGTTTGCTCAACGGCTTCGTCGTTTGGTTGATGGCTGCTCTGTTAGATGGCATGTAGGGTGAGCAGTCTCGAATAAATCGTATATATGTTTTCTTTTTCTTCACTTCAGTTGAGAGATTTCTAGTTGTCGTAGCAAGCTCACCCGCTCAATTCCTCTCCAAAGCTTACCTACCTAGGTAGGCAGTCAAGGCAAGTGTGGCGCCACGAAAGCTTCCATGTTTTCCCCCAGAATGGTAACTGCCAGAAGGTCGTGAGCTTGGGGCGGGTAAATCTCGGCCCGCAACCGTCCTCCAAGCTGATCACCAACGACAGGTGCATTTCCGGCCGGTTACGTAGAGCTGATAGTGGCCTTCGTCTGTTGACATCGCTCAGCTGGCCGCTTCTGCTCTTCGAGACGACATCTTGTCAATCACCGACCCGCACCCGGCTCTGCGCGGCGTCACTCGCATTGTGCGGCTTCGACGTACGCAACAGCCCAGCATGGTGGCCTCATCGTTAACGAGAGCTGCCTTGAGAGCACCGCTGCTCTCACCGCAGGCTCGCCTCTTCACCTCGTCCAGCCGCACTCTCCTTCCAGCCAGCTTTGCCGGACCGCTGCCCTCATATTTCCAGAAACCCCGATTGCCGGCCAACACTATTGTTCGCTTCATACCTCAGCAGACGGCATGGATCGTCGAGCGCATGGGCCGATTCAATCGCATCCTGGAGCCGGGTCTAGCCGTCATGATACCCTTCCTCGACCGCATCGCCTATGTCAAGAGTCTCAAGGAAGTGGCCATTGAGATTCCTAGTCAGAGCGCCATTACCGCAGACAATGTTACGCTTGAGCTTGACGGTGTCCTCTACACGAGGGTATTCGATGCCTACAAAGCAAGGTGAGTTCAGCTGTTTCACGCCCTCAATTTGTCATAAGCATCTACCCGACGAGTGCTGCGATTGGTATTTCTGTTCCTCAAAAGGAGTCCACTGCTAACACGTCTTTTCTTCTCTGTAGCTACGGCGTTGAAGACGCTGAATACGCCATCTCCCAGCTTGCTCAGACGACCATGCGTTCCGAAATCGGCCAGTTAACACTGGATCACGTGCTCAAGGAGCGTGCCGCGCTCAACACCAACATCACCGCTGCGATCAACGATGCCGCCGAGGCATGGGGCGTGACGTGTCTGCGATACGAAATCCGTGATATTCATGCACCGGCGGCGGTTGTGGAGGCTATGCACCGACAGGTTACGGCGGAGCGATCCAAGCGTGCTGAGATTCTCGACTCAGAAGGTCAGCGACAGAGCGCTATCAACATCGCCGAAGGTAAGAAGCAGAGCGTCATCCTCGCTTCCGAAGCCATGCGTGCGGAGCGCATCAACGAGGCAGATGGTGAGGCGGAAGCGATTCGCCTCAAGGCCCGCGTCACGGCCGAGAGCATCGACGCCGTCTCCAGGGCCATTCTCGAAGGAAGAGAAGGCGCCAAGGGAGCCATGAGCTTGACCGTTGCCGAAAAGTACGTCGAGGCCTTCGGCAACCTGGCCAAGGAGGGCACCGCCGTCGTCGTCCCCGGCCATGTCGGCGACATAGGCGGCATGATCGCCACGGGACTCAGCGTCTACGGCAAGGTAGGCGAGGCGCAGGCCAAGACCATGGCGGGCAAGATTGTCAACGCATCCTCGACAGATGGCGCCGACAAGAACAAGAAGGAGCTCGAGCAATCAAAACCAGAGGACGAAGCGGCAAGGAAGAACGAAATCAAGGAGACCGTGCTCGATGGGTTCAACCAGACCGCCGGAAAGAGGTAGCATTATGCGCTTCACGCTCACTCTCCTCAATTCCCCCTGCATACGAAAGAAAAAAAAAAGGCACCCTGCTCAATAACATCATCGATCATGAAAAAATATGTATTTATTGGACGAGACTGATAAAAGTTCGTCGTCACACGGTGTAGTAGAACTGGCTCTTGTGGTTTTGGGGACTGGTTTGTGGAACAGGGGGGCAAGGGACGGTCTGTCGGTGATTTCTGCAGCGGATGGACTATGTACTCTAGCAGAATAAAATAGCAAATCGGCATTTTCAGTGATATTGACTATTACACTTTGATATTTAGCCTTGTACGTGTCATTAAGAAGTGCGTAGACGAAGTACAGCATCGCACAGTGAGAGATCAAGGACAATCGGACCATTGAATGCAGATTTTTACGTTTTCCTTGGGGAGTTATAGCCGAAAGTAACGCGGTGCTATTCCGATGCTCGGTAGTATACGTAGAACATTCCAGGACTAGCTCAAGTACCTGCCTACCTACCTAGGTACCTACCTAGGTAGGCAAGCTGAGATCAATATACATCGATGGTTAACTACGAATTGAACGGCTCAGCACAAAAAGTACATGCTCGAGTTAGGGGAAGGGTGTGTAGTGATACGTTTGAATTTACTAATTCATGTCTATGCCACGGTATTATAAATTATGTACAGCAAAACATCTGTTTCCATCTCCGTCCAGCTATGCTTGCCCGTCATGTCCTGCCTCACATGCCCATATCTTTTATGATTGACATGTTTCCCTGCCGGGTATCCAACGTGAAAAAGTGTATGTGTAATTAAATCGAGAAAAGAGTTGTGAATCGCTCTCGCCATAGTCTACAGGACAAGAGGAGCAGCAGCCAGGAGACCGAGAAGGACATTGGGGGCGTTGACGACACCGGCGTTGGGAGGAGGCGAGCTGCCGGTGGGACCGGGGTTGCTGCCAGTTGTGGTGGTGGCATCGCCGGAGCTGCTGCCGGAGCCGCTGGTGGTGGTTGAGCCGGATCCAGAGCCAGAACCAGAACCGGATCCCGAGCCAGAGCCGCGGGAGCACTTGCCAGTGCCAGTGCACTTGGTGCCTGGGTCGCACCAGTCGCCGGTGGTCTGGGAGCAGCAGTCGGCGCCAGAGGGGACGCAGGCCTTTCCGCACTGGACGCGGCCAGCATCGCAGCCGCCGACGGGGGGGCCAGAGCATCGCTTGCCGATGGGGCAGCAGCCGTCCGTCTCGCAGCGGTTAGCCGACCCTTGCAGTAGTAGCTCTGGGTGCGGTCGCAGCACGTTCCGCCGATGGGGATGCAGCTCTGGCCGCACGTGGTGCCGATGGTGCAGGTTCCAGACTGACGCAGAGCGAGAGCTCTCAGATCACCCAGCGGCGAGTCCATGGCCTGGAAGTGCACCTTCTCGGCGGCAGCGAGCCCGGCGAGGGCGAGGAGGATGGTGGAGGCGTGCATATTGAGGGGTTTGGTCGTGTTAGACGAGGAGGCGACGAGGTGGTTATGGAGGCGCGATGCGATATGCTCTCGAGCGAGTGGTCAAAGACAAGAACAGCCTGGTGAAGAAAAACTTGGAATAAGGAACGGCTTCGAAGGAAGTACAGAAAGACCTGGAATTGACAACTGCGAGGATCCGATCCCGTCGCGTGGAACGAGGTCCTGTGCTTTTTATATCTTCATCTCGTCCCTACAGCATAACGCCAACTCCGTCTTAGGCTGAGAATGGAGTCTGGGGTCCTTTGTCATTGGCAGATTCGGCATGTGCGATTGCCTTGCAGACACCAGCATAGAGGGAAAAAATGTCTTGGATTTAGCCCAGCAAACAACGAGTTGAGCGAGCTGCACGAAGCTATTCTCAGCCCAGTCAGCCTAGCTGGGGTGCTGAAGCGCGCCTTCTCACAAGCGCCACCAAACCGTCTGCCCGAAGGAGCAACGGGCTGAACGCCCCCGTCCCACCCGCCTGTCTCACTGAGCCAAACATTCATCGCTGGACCGTCGCCAGTGGCTGCTGACCCTGGCAGCCCTGCACCTGGCTTGGTCCTGATATGCAGGAACAAAGTGCGGCTGTCGCTAACCCTGCTCAACACGTCCGAAGAGCCTCACGGGAAATTATAACTTGGAAGAGGTTACCTTGCCCGACTTGCGGCGTCGACAGTCGACCATGGTCAAGGGCACGAAATCGTCATCGACGTGTTCCCCAAATTGCTCAAACTTGATAGTGCAAAAATTTTTTTGCAAGAATCCAGCTTTGCTTTGTCGGCATCAATCTGGCTGGACGACGGCTGGCTGGGTGTCAGCCCGGAGCAATCTCAGGCCGTATTCGTCGTGTGTCTGAGTGGAGATGAGCTCGCACCCCAAATGCTGACTTCTTTGTCCAGGCATCCTTTCACGGCAATGCAGCCATCGCCATACATAGAGCCAAAGTCGGGCATGCATGTCGCCCTGGGACGACGAAATTAAGGAGGACTGCTGTCCTGCAGAATGTCGTTCTGTGGCCATACGCAATGCTCTATGCGCCTTGTGAGTTCTTCGCGTAATGTGCAACCCATCCCAACTTTTACCAGCTCTTGGTCCAGCCTGAATTGCTGTCTCTCTTCCCCAGCCAGTACATACGACAGACATGACAGTCTTGAGTCATGAAACGAATCCTCTCCGTAGTGCACCTAGTCGCCCATGTGGACGACTGGATCATGTCCTGATCAGCAGTCGCACTCGTGATGATGTTGGGGCAAATAAGATTACATAGAATTGTGTTAGCCTTTCCGGGGCTGACAGTCTCCACCAGGCACGACTAGCCCATTTGATCGTATTTGTCGCTTTTTTTAGCGTCCCGCTGTAGAGAAGCGCGGTCATATCTTGGGCTTGTGCTTTGTTGTCCGCGACAATGGGATGGATGAGCCATCGCAGACAAGATACATTCTGAGCCGACAAGCACACGGACCAATAGGTGCTTTGCATGGCAGCGAAAAAGACGTACACAAGACCTCCAATTTGGATTGGTAACGGGGCAAATAGTTAATATTGAGAGGACTCATCGAGATAGTGGCCCTTGTGTGTCTCAGTATCCCGCCGTCTGCCGAACATCTGGACCATCTTGCCAAGTTCCTGGGCGATACATCCCCGTCCCCCACAAAGCCAGAGGATGCCGGCGTTTCTTGGCATCAAGGCATTTGATGCTCGATTTCAACCATGGTCCCAACTATTTCCTCACAAGATAGTCGAATTCTGATTTTTTCCTCGCTTCTTGTCTGTAAACCGACTACTAACTCTTTGCCTTCAGCGAGCTTCTTCACGTTCCCACGCCAGAACCATATCAACCTGCCGTCCTCACCCTCAATGACTAATATGATCCAGGGGTTATTCTTTTTCCAGAACGGCAGCTCATCGTTCTCATACCCCAGAAACAGTCGGCAGATTCGAGGCGTAGACGCGGATAGAGGCTCTTGTTGCAAATGAATAGACGGATAGGGGACTTGCTCAAAGACCTCGAAATGGCATAAAAGGCGCGGAAACCCAGCAAGTTGACGGAGTAGTTGACGCCCGAAAGGTGGGTTTCGGCTTAGCAACCTCTCGATGTGGCAAAAGTCAAGTTGCTGCAATTGTCGAATGCTCTGTACTCCGGCCCTCAATAATTTGTCCAGTTTCGCAACGCCTATACCATCGACCAGAAGCAGCTCCCTGCCCTCTCCCTCCCATGCTCGTGATCTAACGCTACGCAACAAGTCTAATGCAACATTCATGCCACTTGCGTCTCGTCGAGCGCCGAAGAGGTCAACAATGCAGCGGAGAACTCGATCCAGGAGGGCGAAGATTCTGCCGAGATCCGAATAGAGTTCTTTTCTTGCATTTGCTGATATCTTGTTGGGCCACCCAGTTCTCAAAAGGTCCATTTGAACCAACAGAAAGACTTTGTGCCACGGTTGCGTAATGGGTTCTTTGATGGTGTACGGTATCGCGGTGTGGTCGTTGACTTCACGGAAGAAGCCCTTTTCTGCCTGCTTCAGTTGGAAAGAACGAAATTCACTCGCAAGGCAAGCCTTGTGGAGAATCTGTTGCCGATCTGGCGCTTTAGGAATATTTGACAGGATTTTGATGGTAGCTGAAGAAAGCTTATATCGCAGCAGGATGTCGTGAAGATCGTCTGTTGTGGTGCTTTTGCCATCAGATGATGGAGGTGTCATGGTAATATTCATCTTTTATCTCAGGTCACAAGTGTTAAAAATCGATAGCAGAATTACACTTGACATCGTGTAGGTACAATTGAAAGTGGCAAGTCAAACACAAGATAAAAGTTGGGAAACTTTCCAACAGGTGAGATCGACAGAGTTTGACGCGCGTCACACAGAAGCTCCAGGCGAGATGGCAAGCTTCGTGTGCAGCTGCAAGCGCGTGACTGCGGATGACAAAGGAAGGAGCAGTATAGAGGGCAGGAGCCATACGCAAGGTTCTGCTTGAGGCTCAGTCACAGTCAGATGCTGATTCGACAGTCACTTTCCTGTCTTATGTACGCATGTCCTGCAAGCCGATTTTGGCTCATGTAATCACTTCAGTCTCATACAGTAGATCTTGACATGCATCCCATTCAATTGGAGAAATGTTTCGTTTGTGAAAAGAGGCTATCCGCGATCACAGCCTCTTCGATCGCCAGACCTCGCCATCTGTTTACGCACCAGGACGTCGTACACGCTGTTCGTTGGCATTCTGGCAGATGATTCCTGTGCTGCCCCTGTTTGCTCTTCTTTTCGCCTCGATCTTCGTTCACATGAAAGTACCAAGTTGGTTAGCTGCCACGTAGAAGCACCGTTCCTAGGTAGACTTCGTGCGAGAAGCTCCACAACGGGCATTCCTATAAGCTTTAGCTCGCAAACTCTATGCGTTACAATCGCCAAGTCCGCGTGACAAGATCTACAAGATCGACTCTAACTCAACTACCATGTTATCTCAGAAGTGAAAAAGAGTGTTACACACGTGTGCACAAAAGATCAACAAAAAAAGGCGTTACCTGAATCGGCTGGCGATTAGGCGATGAAGGTTTGGTAATGACTTTGCTGATATTCAGATACAGTCACAATGGATACCCCAAGTAATACTATGCTGTCAATGCCCAGTTATTGTACGAGAACCTTGGTCATGGACCGCATGTAAGTCAATAGCTTGCTGGTCACTCTTTCGGAAGCCCGCTGATGCAACCGACGAACAAGAAGCACATTTGACCCATGGAGCGTATGACAAGAACAAGAAGGCGCAGCTGCATTTTGACAAACATTCAAGTGACCGCCTTGAAGCTTGTTATTGCATATTACAAGTGTTGGTTGCTGCGAAATGCTTTCGACTGAAGTGACTTTCCGGCCGTCGTTTTGTTCGATGCTACCCGCACGACTCATATGCTACAATTTGATCCAAGGTAACATTAGAGCGTTGAAATGTCCTCGAAACTGTACAGTTAATCATCTGGTCATCAAGGTCGCAATGTGTAGGCGGCCAGCTGGCAACGCTGTCACAAGTGCCAAACAAGTGGCCGCTGTTGTACAAAGTACAGAACTGGTGTGGTGCTCCTTCCTGCGATCGTTCTTTCCAAAAAGTTGTATAAAGAAGAAGCACGTATCAGCAACATGAGTAGCACGTTTCCCTCGATATCTACTCACAGACTTTGACAATATCCTTTCTTTTACAAACTTGAGCGAAGCTTGTATTCCGCATCCGTTTCCTCAACAATCCGACTCTTGTCTTCAAAAGTATCTCTATCACCATGCCCTGCAATTGCTTTATCGTACCGCCACATCTCCTCAAAGGGATCGCTGCATCTACTCACAACAGTGAGGAGATTCGGAAGTCTGCCCAGCAATGTGTAGACTACCACGAAAAGATGATTGCTACCCGCCGTGAGCGCCTGGCTAACCTGTCATCGGCTGGTAATCGAGCTAAAGGTGCTTTCCGCATCTCTCCCTTCGTCCCGCAAGTGGTTCTTCAAAAGTTGTCCAAGGCTGAAGGTGTTGGCGACTCGGCACGCTCCTTGGCCAAGAGAGATTTGGCACATGCTCAGCAATTGTCAACTTCAAAAGGTTTTACCCCAATATCAAAGATGCTGTAAGCCCAGTACTGACAGATTGTGACACCACAGCCGAGCCACAACATGAAGACGACCAAGCGAGCAAGCCAAAGAAACCTCCCACTGACTCCTCTCATCGAGCCGTATACGATGCTCAACACTCCCAGGATCAAAGCGCCCTGCCTGGAAAACTGATAAGATCAGAGGGACAACCGAAGAACAAGGATAAGGTCGTCAATGAGGCATTCGACCATGTTGGTGCTGTTTTGGAGTTCTACAAGGACAAGTTCAAGTGGAACTCGATTGATAACAAGGGGTCTGATGTTATTTCATCAGTTCACTTTGGAGAGAGCTACGAGAATGCCTGTAGGTCAACACTTAAAGCCCGCTCACCATTTAGCTAACGTATTTGTTCAGTCTGGGATCCAGAGCATTTGCAGATGGTATTCGGAGACGGAGGCGAGTTTCTGAACAATTTCACAAACTGCATTGATGTCATTGGGCACGAACTTACACATGCCATCACCGAGCACACGAGTCCTCTCGAGTATCAGGATCAACCTGGAGCTTTGAATGAGCATGTATCGGACGTTTTTGGTATCATGATCAAGCAGAAGGCTGAGGACGAGACATCTGACAAGGCTGATTGGCTTGTCGGTGAAGGATGTCTTCTGCCCGATGTCAAGGGTCTGGCCTTGCGCAGCATGAAAGCCCCTGGAACTGCTTACGATGACCCCCGTTTTGTAAGTCGGTTGTTTTAGCTAAAGAGGTCGCTAGAGTGATTGCTGACTCCTTTTACAGGGAAAAGATCCCCAAGTTGATAACATGTCAATGTACGAGAAAAGCTGGGAGGACAACGGCGGAGTCCACATCTACTCCGGTATCCCCAATAAGGCATTTTATCTCGCTGCTATAGCATTTGGAGGCTACTCCTGGGAGAAGGCTGGACAAATCTGGTGGAAAGCAATGAATAGTGGAAAGATTCCTGCACGCTGTTCCTTCAAGCAGTTCGCCGACGTAACTGTCGACTGCGCTGACGAGGAATTTGGCGAAGAAGCTGCCAAGATTGTACGCAAGGCATGGACTGACGTTGGTGTCTGCCGCACAGTCTAGAAGAGTGGCAAGTGGTGCAATCCTTGGTAAGAGAGTGATGAAGTAGCCATTTGCTTTGCCTGTAGTCTACACGTACAGTCATTACCGATAATCCTAGGTACCTAGAATCGAGATTGCCTGAATTTTTCTTACCACTTTTGCCTCGCCCAAGCCGTGAATGACTGCGTCTAGGCGATGTCATCTGATCTATCACAGCCAAGGTAATCGTTCAGGCCAAATTGGGGAGCACCGCATATGCATGAATCCACATTCTTGTCCGACATGAGCGAACTTTAAATCGGCCTCTAGGCAAGCATAATTACCATTATCGCCGCCGTTCGCTTAATTAAGCGACGACCAGACAAGCAATCAATGTGTTGTCTGTATAATCTCCGTACGTACGCATGTGCTTTTCGATTAATTCACGGAGTTGGCCCACAATCTTGATTGCGCACTCTCAGATAAGCCGCATCCCACAGCTCATCTTCACCCGTGCCTCATCTCAGCTCACCTCTCGGCATCATCTCCAAGCGACCGGCGTATCCACCTCGCCCCCATCCGAATATTTCTAGACGCAGGCCAGAAGAGATGACTCAGTCACGCCGAATGGTATCTCACGCAGGGCTATCCAATATCCCAGTTCGGACACGGAACTTTGCCTCAAAGACCATACCCATCATCCATGCGCATTATATGTAAATGAGAGGGCTCCACCCGTCTGGAGAAGAAGAGTTCATGTCCAACGGTCCCCATGCAGAAAAGAGCATAAGCGACCACGGTCAATAGGTCCTGACCGTTCTTGTTCATCGTGTCCTTCCTAGCCTGGTGTGTGGTTCCAAGTTCCATTTTCAAAACCGCAGGACTGCAAAACGCGGTAAAGCACCAACGTCAATTGGTACCTTGCATGGGAAAGCTCCATAGCATGCAACACCCCCGGCGCGAAAAGGTAATTGGTGGACAACGCCTGCCCGGAGGTGCTAGTCAGGGGCATCAGGGGATGGTGGAAACAAGCAGAGCCGCAGATGGAGGCAAACGCTCATTTCCCGCAATGAAAAACACGGCCGAGAAAATGAAATTTACTTGTGTTGGTTGTGCTTTTTGATGTCTAGCAGCGTGATTTATGTGTGTACCCGTGGTCTCATCGCTTCAAAGCACAAAAAAGAAGAGCGTGAAACAGCGGTCTGGTACGTTATTGGATTTTTTTTTTTTTGCGTCACCGTTTTATGCACGTCAACCGTGTCAGACAGGCTTGACTTGGACTGGACGTGAAGGCGCATGCTTGTGAAACACTGGTCACGCGGTTTGCTTGGACAGGTGCGGGAGCACGACAGGTGAGGAGTCAGACGTCCAAAATTAAAATTATCCCTTTGCTAAGTACAGTACAGTGTGACGTTGGTAGATACAAAGAGTATCGGAAACAAAATGCCAGTCAAAATATAGACTTCCAGCCGTTGGTATGATATTCGCCATGCAATCAAAGCCGTATCCACAAACACCTCTTTGTTCTTGTCGTGCCATCCCACCTCGCTTGTGAAAGGAAAAAGGGCCCCCTCTGGCCATACCCTGGTCTTTCGGATCTAGGCAGCTCAGTGCCGCACTCAGATCCCCCAATGAGCCCAGGATATCTGCCCGGAAAAGACAAGGAAAGCAAAACCTCCACATTAAAAAAACCAATGGGCATACTTCGTGACCGGGACCAAAACGAGATGAAGAAAAAAAAATTAACAGGGTTCAAAGTCGAAATGTGTATAATATTAATGTAGATGGCCTTGCTCTGCGCGTGCAGTGTGATATATCCATTTTGTTTCATACTACATGCTGTCCTCTCATGACCGAGTGAAAAAAGTACATCAGAATAAAAGCGGCAACGTGTCTTTGTACATTTCTAATTTCCCAAAATCCCTTGCTTACAAGGCCAAGAGGAGGCCGGCACCAGCCAGAAGAGCAGCAGCCACGCCGACGGAGCCGCGAGAAGCAGCGCCGGGAACAGTGGTGGTGGGCTTGGCAGAGGTGGAAGCGGCGGCAGTGGAAGAGGGAGCGTCGGTGACAGAAGCGCTGTTGGTGGCACTGGCGCCAGAGGAAGCAGCGGTGGTCAAGGTCGTCTTGACATCAGAAGTCTTGGAGGCGTCAGAGCTCTTGGTAGCAGAGCCGGTGGCGGAAGCCTTGGAGGACTCGGTCTTGGTCTGGCTGGAAGAAGCAGCCTTGGAGCTGGAGGAAGAGTCGCCAGAGCCACCAACGACCTTGATGCTCTCCCAGCTGCCAGACTTGTCACCGTAGATGTACTCCTTGACGCCGCCGTTGGCGGGGCTGTCCTTGCCAGCGTAGTCGACGATGCTGATGCTCTTGTAGTAGGCGTTGAAGGGAGCCTTGGAGAAGTCGGTAAAGCCACCAGCCCACTCACGAGTACCCTCGGGAGAGTTCTTGCCACCAGCGCACCAGGAACCGAGCTTGACCTGCATGGGAGTCTGGGGGAACTTGCCCTTGACGGCATCGGCAGAGAGAGTACGGACAGTCTTGCCGTTGATGGCCCAGTTGACGGCCTTGGAGGTCCACTCGACGGTGTAGGTGTGGAAGGCCGTGGTAGGGCTGTCAACGGGGTGGTAGGCACCACGGTCGTAGGTGCTGGTGTCACCCTTGCTGAAGTAGTTGGTCTGGACCTGCTTGTTGTCACTGCCAACCCACTCCCAGTCGATCTATATGAGAACATTGAATTAGTAATCTACTTCGCATTGAAGGCATTGAGCCACGGCCATAGTTACATACCTCGTCGAGATCATCAGACTGAAGGACGGAGGAGGTCACAATACCAGCACCGGGAGCAGCCTGGACAACGACTTCGACCTTGCCGAAGAAGATGTACTTGCCGGTGGCGATGGTAGGGGCGTTGGTCTCGGTCTTGATGGAGAAGACGGCGCCATTGTCCTTGTACTCCAGCTTGGTTCCGTCGGCCTCCTTGAAGGCATCACAGGCGCCCTTGGTGAAGTCACAGCTTACTGACTTGCCGAAGGCAGGGTCAGCAGGGCAGGTCTTCTTGGTCGGGTTGCAGTCAGTGAAGGTCTGAGCGTTAACGACGGCCGAAGCGGCGAGCGCAACGGTGGCGACAGAGAAAGCCTTGGAAAACATTTTGACGTTGAGAATTCGAGTAGTTAACTGAAGTTGAATATTACGGAATATGTCTCTTTTGAATGGTCGCGCGCGGAAAAAAAGGGGGCGGCGAATAGGATGTGCCTCGAGACCAAACGCGGAGAAAAACAAAAAGCGATTTGAGCTGATTAGCGAGAGACTGGAAGGTTGTTGCAAAAGAAAAGGCACACGCAAAGTGGCAACGAGAGAGTATGAAGCTTCAAGATATGAAGAACAAAAGAATCAAGAGGACATGAGGGGAGGACATGGTGCTGAGACGGCTGTTTTATTACTTCCCGGGGGACGACACCTCGAGCCATCTGGAACATGAACGAAGAGCCAATGACACAAACGGCATCCGTGTCAGTCCGTCCATCTTGGGACACCGTCAGCCAAGGCGAGCCAGGGGGGCCATCCATTTCGTGGATCCCCGGCGCTTTTGCTGTTCTCGGCGCGGCCATGACCAACCAGGGTCCACGCCTGACTGGATGTGCCTGACCCGCCTCTCGAGATATGAGACAATTGACACGCCCAGAAGCAATGGACCGTCCAATTTTGGTGCTTTCCTCAAGCAGCTCCCTCACGGAGGCGCCAAGCAGGCTGGCCCCAGCCACCCTTGGCCCTTGATGGATCCATCCATTACGAGGAGACAGCATGCCCTAGACCGAAAGCTGTGTTGTTGTCTTGGGCGAAGAGGTCTGAAGACAGCACGTCGCCCACGCTGGTCCGCTACCAGCCTGGACAGCAGGCAGTCTCGTACACTTGGAACCTAGCTCTTGCGACGGCCTTGCCAAGCACCGTCAATCGCTCGTTTATTTCTGGTAACGTTCGTGTCGATTATTTTGGTGGTATTCTGACCGGCGCGAGACGTCGCTGAAGGGAAGAACGAAGAGCGATTCTCTTCGCCTATCCTGCGCCAGTCCAATATTGCCAGAAGCAAGGAAAAACAAAACAATCGGAGAGTCGGCACGGCAGCACGCCACCGCAGCCAGCGCCATGCGGCGTAGTTGGGGCATATTGACAGTTGCTGGAGTTTTGGTCGGTTGGAGATCCAGGCGACTGCTGTTCGTTGCTGGCGGTGGCTGATAACAAAGGAGCCGGTGCAACGACGACGTTGTGGCACGGTGCGGACCGGTGAAAGTGGCGGCGGCATCGGAGCGTAAAACGGTGGACTATACAGTGTAGAGACAGTGCGGATTGGATGCTACAATGTCATCGGGGTGTGCACCTGTACCTTCCCTAGCGTGCCCCTGGTTGACGCGGCTCTTTCCCTTCCGGGGCGCCAGCAATGCCTCCCTCGAGGGGCGCGCGAGACGACGAGGGCATCTAGTACTCGAACCGTGACCATCGCCTTGCCCGTGCTCAACTATTACTTTGGATGTCTGAATTTGGTTGGTGACACCAGCCCAGCAACACCTTTGGTCCATGTCTGGGGTAACGTGTGCAACATTTCTCGCAGCTCACGCTCGCACAGGATGATGCCACTGGTGCGCGGCCTCTCCTGCAGGTTTGCACGCCGATGACGGCTGACGCAGGTTCGATGATTGTTGTGGAACGAGTCAAGTAGACGTGTCCGCCGGCGTCAGCACCCGCGATACGTCTGTCTTGCTTGCTCACTGTACGTCTTAGAACACTGTCGCTGACTGGTACTGAGACAGACACCCGCAAAGTTCGTCTGCTCTGTGCTCGCCGGATCTGTGTGCCAGTGCATATTGGTGGGCGAGGGTCTTGTGCCGAACTTGCGCGGCAAACCGGCATCGACCTTATTCTGGCCGTTGCCCGGGGGTTCAAGAGAGCACTAATGACCTCGACAGTGCTTCGTATTCGACTAGGCCACAGTGGGCCGCTCATATTTGGTCGTGGGGCTGTGCTGAGATCGCTGATGCATCATGTGGTGTAGGTCAGTTTTTTTCTGGCTGTAGCTCTCCTGGTCAATGCCGCCTCGGCGACTGCCGAATTAAGCGGCCGAGGCGAGATTTTCTCCCCGTGGTCGGATTACAGTATTAGGTCTAGCAAAATTTGCCATGTTCGACAAAGGCCAGTCGCCTTCCGTCCAATTCACTCGATGGACGGTATCGACTGAAAGGCGATGCGAAGCTCTGGAACGAAAGCAGGTGGCTGTGCCGGCACTGGACGCCGAGCGACAGCAATGGCCCAGCTGTTTCGCGCGGCTAAAGTAGATTTCGTCCAACTAGTCCTTTGCCACACGGAGCTACCATGGCGCTAGGGCAGCCATATTGCATCACTCCCGCTTCTAAATTTACACACCTACGCATCTAGGGTCCAAACAATCGCCACTCTAGAAATCGTGTATGGCAAACAGCTCCACGATGGGATAAACTTTTCTGTCGGGAGCTAAGAGCTTCGACGGCAGATTCCTAGCTGCTCTATTCGTCATTCTTAGAACGACCGCGTATACGACACTAGAGGTGACATTGTTTGCTCATCCGGCCCCAACCGAGGAAGCAATGTCCCCAGAAATGGCGTACGTAGACGGCAGTCAATGATAACGTGTCCGCGTACCATCTTGCGTTCTCTCTTACGACCAGGAGGCCGAATTCGCCGAGGCTTCATTTGTTGCGCAGCTCGAATGTCTTGCATGGTTCTTCACTCGGGAAGATGCACCCGCTGACAATGTCTTGCAACTCCTCCACACATGACTGCGACATTGAACTCACAGCTTTGGCTTAAGAGGGTAAATAAGGTACTTCGCTTTTCCCTCAGGACTGTTTCGCGCCTTTCTGCTGGGGCCTGGCTAGTTCCTTGCCAGAGTTTATAGACATATCCTTGCCGATGCACGGCGGAGGGAGATCGTTGTTTGTTCATCCCTGTGTCTCTGATGGATGGACCTGTAAATTTCATCCCTGGAGTCTTCGCCTCCTTCCGAGGACAGATTTATAAACAATAGATCTAGAGCCGCATGCAACCGACCCTCTTGTGAATTTCTTCAATAGCCCTGTGCTCTGGCGATATATTCATCCAGTGAACAATTTGGAGCAAAGTAGTCCGCAATGTGGTCTTTGCGCGGTCACAGGAGCAGAAGGTTCAGAGGGACATTGAGTGTCTGCCCAATAATTACAGTACCACGCTTGCCTCACCATTGGAGCTCGATGTCAGCGAGAAAAAGTAAACATGGGGTTTCTCTGCTTGCGCGGAGTTTGCATCTCGAGCCGTGCAACCGTCACACGGCACCATGACATGATGAGCATGGGTGGCTTGGTTTGGCTGCGTTGGCATGCGTGCTGTAAGATGGTCCACGCATTGCCTATTTTGACATCGCGCGATCCGAGATCAAATTTATCACGAGAGCATTTGCCTAAACGCATCGAATATCCGTTTTCTTACCGCCCAAGTCGAGGACGTGGGAGCAAGGCTGGCGATGCCTCATCCGGATCCTGCTGTTAGAACATCGCTGCATGGATATCGCCTAGGTCTTCTTGTAAAACACAACCGAAAAAGCAGAAAGCGCGTCTCAACCGAGAAACCCATTCAAATAATGATACTAACTGCAACTAATAACAGAGACTACGAGTCGAGTTTGTTCATGACCACATTTGCTGCTTTCAGGTGCAGGGACAGAAAGCAGCATCACATCAGCTGCAGGGTAGCTATTACTAACATCAGGCGATGACAGATCTGAATATTCTCAAGTCCTAGTAGAATCCGACGAGGGCAACTCTGAGTCATGACTGGGGAGAATTCGAAAGCCTACGTTGTCTCGTCACGAACGCAGTATGCGTAATATGCATGGCTGCCATCTATGAGTGGACATACTGGTCCATCCTCTTGGTCGGACAAGTACTTTGGTTAATGAAGCACAAAACTAGCAGTCTTACCTCTTGGTTCACACAGGGACTTTTTTCCCATAATCATCAGCGCCGCGAAACCTCACTCTTGCTTCCAACTGAATACATCCGGGTTGCCTCTGCGGAAGATTCAGAACGCAACTACATCGCAATCAATCTACATCATCACAGCAATTTGATATTATTTTGCTTCATATACAACCTTAACTCCGCACAAGCCTACACAGCATTGCCCTCCTCAAAGTCCTTTCTCACCCTGTTAGCCAGCTCGTCATCCACAATCACTCTCAAAGCCAACATGGCCATGCCCTTAGCGCTCTTGATAGCACACTCATGAGCCTCAGGCTTGCCCGCCGCAGCGGCAAATTTGGTGCTGTGCAACGCGGCATCAGGCTCCGTGGGGATGGAAAAGGCGCCATGGAAGCCGGGTACTTCGTGGGAGACATTGCCCATGTCTGTTGAGGCGGTGAACGGCTCTGGAGCCTTGATGAGGACCTTCTCACCTATCTTGGCCATGTCTTGGGCGTAGGTCTCGCAGAGACCGGGGTTGCTGATGACGTGTTTGTAAGTGTCGGCGCTGGAAAGAGAGTGAGTTAGCTATAGCCCACGATGAAGGGAAAACGGTGAGTGATATGACAGACTCACACGATGTAGTTGTTGGTGCAGCCGGTGGCGGTGGCAGCGGCGTCGATACAAGCATGTACTCTCTTCTGCAGCTTCTCGCCCTGCTCTGTCGTCGGCGCTCTGACGTACCAGTTCATTCTGGTGTAGTCCGGAATAACGTTGGGGACGGTACCACCAACTTCGAACACGCCATGGACACGCTCATCCGGCCGGATCTGCTGTCGCAACATGTTCACATTGTTGTAAGCGCCAACGGCGGCATCGAGAGCATTCGTGCCGTTCCAGGGCTCGCCTGCCGCGTGTGCCGATTTTCCCTTGAACTCAACGCGGAACTTGTGACTGGCGATGAGATCTAGCGCCGCGAGTCCGGTGATGCCTCCGATGCCGTGCTTGGTGATGGGGTGAGCCATGATGGAGGCAGCAACGTCCTTGGACCGGCTGAACGCCCCGGCTTTGATGAGCTTGGCCTTGCCACCGCCTCCTTCCTCAGCGGGTGTTCCGAGGATACGCAGGCGGCCTTTGATTCCCAGAGTCTTCATGGCGTGAGCGGCGCCTAGGAATGCGCCGATGGAGGATGTGGCGATGAGGTTGTGTTCGCAGGCATGGCCGATATTTGGAAGCGCATCGTACTCGGCGCAGACAATGACAAGACGACCTCCCGAACCAACTGACGCCTCGAAGCTTGTGTCGAGGCCGTATGTTTTGCATTGCACAGTGAAACCCTGCTTCTCAAGAAAATCGGAGATGGTGTCATGGGCGAAGAACTCTTTGTAGGCCAGCTCTGGGTTGCCGTGGAGGGCTTGGTTGATTTTGTACAGTTCAGGCGACTGCTGGTCAAGTTGGGAGTTGACCAGCTCTCGGACTTGTTCCCAGTCGACGGACATGTTTTGAGGTGGTTTTGAGTTATGTAGTGTGATGTGAGTGTGTTGATAACTGTCTTGGTGACGAACAGTAAGAGCTGGGTATCAAGGTTGTTTTACAAGGTGTCTTTTCATGTCCCACGGGCTGAGCTTGATAGATGGATTGATACCCCAGCTCAACACACCAGGAGCGAAAGGTATTGATGGGGAGAATGAATGGCAAGTAGAGGAATTTATCCTATTGCGGAGTGGAGAGGTTGAAGATGATCCGTCATCACACAAAAGCCATCTGGGGCTCCACGGTTCCCAACGCGGGGCACTGGGCCAATTTTTTTGCCGATGGTCGGCAGACGCCAGGTTGTGCTGCAAGTCGGAGAATATCCTTGGGTGAGTGAGGTGGTGTTATAGTACATTGAGTGAAGAAGAATTTGAAATGTGATCGGAGAATAAAATCACAAATGTAGGGAAAGCATCGGCCTGCGACGTGGCCCGGGAGCTGTTTCGTGCATGATGCAAAAGCTGCAGTCTTCCTCGAAGGGAAGGAGCCGATGTGCAAAATGATCTGGGGGACTGTTGTGCAACTGAGAGTTTTGACAACAAAGACCAGCAAAAAGAGAAAAGAAGGAGAAAAGAAACTTGCTAAGAAAGCATCGTGGAACGATTTGCTCCCGGCAGGGCTTGAACCTGCGGCCTCCGCATCACTAACGTTTAGTAGTACGAAGCTCTAACCAACTGAGCTACGGAAGCTTTCCTTGCTTTGTCACGTGGAGGCTTATTGGGTACTATAGAGCTTCTCTTGTTTTCTGCCCGCCTTGCAACCTCTTGGCTTGTTCAAAAAAGAAAGGCAATCCCGGTCTGGCTTCGCACAGATTCGTGTTTAAGCTTTTTTGATGGCTACACAATCTGTCACTCCAATTTTTGTTTCAGGTCCTTGAAAAGAAGCATGACAGAAACTAGCGTCTACAGGGAATCGACAGTGACGATCGACGAACCAGTCCCACCAGATGGAATCGTGTTTTGCGTAGACCCTGTCGATTTGGAATGGCTGCAGATGGGTGTTCGTATTCCCTTTAGCACGGCCCATGTGGTATAGTAGCCCCCACCATGCGGCGACTGGAGTTGTATTGTAGTGGTCCAAACTACATTAGAGCATGTTGCCACTGTCGACGTTTGTGAACAATTGAATCAAAACTTTGGTGAGCCGCTGTGACTGGACTGTGCGTGGTAGTAGTACAGCAGCGAATCGCAACGCATACAGATGCGGAAGACGCTCCGAGTGGTTTATGCTTCGACGTCGACAGGGCATGGCAATCTGGAATGCCTCATGGCACTTTTCCAGAAAAAGGCATGCAAAAAACCGGTTTGTCACCTGGATAGGGGAGACCAGACGAGCATGGGCTTGCGCGCGTTGGGCAGAGGAAGGGTATCGCCTCATCTTCGTGTTGGTGGTTGGCAAAGTTGGACTTGTGCTGCGACGGCGCCCAAGGCTTCCCTGAATCCCACTAAGGCACGTCATAGTGGAGCGACAAATCCCTCGAGCAGGCGGACGGAGAGGGGTTTCTGGGGGGAAAGCCGGGCAGGTGGCAGATCAAGGGTCAACCGGAGCTGGGAAGGCACGAGGGACTAGGGAACTTGGGAGAGGACGTTGAGGGGCCTGGGGGCATGAGTGGCGCTGGCCGGGGAGTCGAAGCTGGAGACCCCTGAACAAGGCCGAGTACGCGTCCTCCAATGAAGTTGGCTCATCGCCAGATTGACTCGGCTGCGACAATTATTTGACTTTGTTGCGTATTATCACAGCGTGTAAGTGGGTGTTGGATGTTGTTGTTGTGCATTGATGCTGGATGTTGATCAGACCATGTTGCTAATTCCAGCCTCATGAGCTCCATCAAATCCCATCGGCTGGCTGGCCCTGGCACCCTTTTCAATGTTCCTTGTTCCATGTTCGATGGAGGGACGGAGAGGCGGAGGGAGCGAGGGAAGAGCGACAGGCCGGGATCAGGGACAGCCAGGCCGTGCTTTGCGCTGAAGGCTGTTGAGCAACCCTGCGGGTGTCAGCGCTGAGTGCCTCAATCTGTCTGGTGGTGGCCTCTGCGTGCATTGAAAAGTTTTTTGAACAATCACCGGCACCAGGTGAGGTTGGATTGGATTGGATTGGATCCAATGTGATATGTATGACATGATAGTATTAGGCGGGATGCGTGTCTGGGGCCCGTGGCTGCAAACAGAAACACAAACGGCCCAGTCTCGATGCCCGGCGCCACGACTAGGCAATTTTGACTCCAACATGACGGGCTCAACAGTACAGTACAGTACAGTACTCTACTGGATCTTATTACTGTACTGTACAGAACTCAGGTCAATACTGTATTCCACAATCGAAGCAACTGTCACAGTAGCCGGACGGCGCTGCAAGTATTGGAGGAGCGAGAGGCGAACAGGACGTGGTGTGATGCATTGCGAGGTAGAGAAAGGCTGGTACCCCCGTCGACGTGCGTATCTGGCCTTGCCAAGATACATACCTACTTACTGCAAGTTTGCATGGCAAGTATCAAGGAGCAGCCAAAACGCCTCTCTGTCCAGCATAGCATTGGGACGGGGACTTGGTGCACATGTGTCTGTCTGGTGCAGCTGCAGGACTTTGCAGCAAGAGTACAGCACACCGTACAAGCGACAAGCTACACGCTACCAGATACATGATACAAGCTACATGGCGACTGGACCTACATAAAAGGGTTGGATGGGGATTGCAGCGCGCGCCTGTTTTGTAACTCACCTCACCTCACACAGCCTCTTTTTGCCCTTTCTCCATCCGCACGGCCAGCTTCACTGCACTCTGCACTCTGCACTCTTCGCACTCACACCAACTCCCCCTTCGCCTTCAACCTCGTCCTCGCCTTTGCCGTCTTCCCTCTTTCCCATGCGTCCTCGTTCCACGGCCTGGCCTGCTTACCACAGACAATCCGCCCTCCACTTCAGGATAGCACCGAGTCCTCGCTCTTGGCCTTGATTTCCCGTCTCAACTCAGTCCCGGTGGCTACGGGCCGCCAACACGAGCCGGTACCGGCACTTGCTCGTCGCTCGCCACTGTCCCGTCCCTGTTTGTTGCCTTGGCATAACCATCGCCGTCGTCTCTTACATACCTACCTAGACTAGACACCAAATACTATACGGCATCTCCCCCAGCCCTACGCTTCTAGCTGCAGCTCCAGCCACCCAGTCTCGTCCGGGACTTCGATGCCTCCCCATAATGACATAGAGGCCTTTCACAAGGTCCTTCGATCCAGCCGCCGAATCCTCGCTCTCCGTGAGGCCGGTCTGTCCGCATCGTCCGGTTTGCCCACCTTCCGAGGCGTCGGAGGTTATTGGAGAAGTCACGATGCCACCAGGCTCGCTACTATGCAGGCCTTCATGATCGATCCTGGTCTTGTCTGGCTCTTTTACGGTTACCAAAGGCACTTGGCTCTGCGAGCCCAGCCCAATGCCGGCCATCGGGCCCTCGCTGCCCTGGCTCGCGCCAACCCCAACTTTCTATGTTTGACCCAGAAAGTTGATAGTGAGTTGTCTCAGCCGCCATGGGCTCTTTCTTTTCTCTAGAAATAAACGCCTGTCCCTTTGTTTTTCTTGATGATTG
Source organism: Periglandula ipomoeae IasaF13 (assembly GCA_000222875.2). Classification (NCBI taxonomy): domain Eukaryota; kingdom Fungi; phylum Ascomycota; class Sordariomycetes; order Hypocreales; family Clavicipitaceae; genus Periglandula; species Periglandula ipomoeae. Next base: position 25,862 of record AFRD01000095.1, read on the forward strand.
CTACTTTATGACCTACCATGTTTTTCAGCGAGACTAATTTTCTTGGCGCCATGTCTCTCGCGCCTTGACTTATAGACTTGTCGCAACGAGCAGACCACCCTTCAGAGCAGCTTTGCACCCTTCACGGTTCCTTGTTTGATATCAAATGTACTACAGAAGGCTGCGGATGGATCCAAAGAGGAAATATGGACGATCCCTTCTGTCCAGCCCTCGCTCCCGCTGCCGAGGACCCTCCCATAGGGAAACCCTTGCCCCTCCTTGACCCGTATCATCGAATCAAACACATTGCCGAAGAAGAATTACCCAAATGCCCGCAGTGCGAAACGGGGCTGCAGCGACCGGGGGTTGTCTGGTTCGGCGAGGAACTCGACGTCGAGATGCCTGAGAACATCAACGACTGGATCACTGTGGACAAGATTGTATGTGGTAATTGGCGGTCGAGAGGCAATTACAAAAGTGCTGACCCCTTTGTAGGATCTGATGCTAGTGGTGGGCACATCGGCGCAGGTCTACTCAGCGGCTGGGTATATATCCCGAGCGAAACTGCATGGCGCCCGAATCGTGACCATCAATCCGGAAGCTGAGGACGAGGCTGAGTTGTATAAGATCCAACCAGGTGATTTCGCCTTTGGACAGGACGCAGTGGAGTATTTGCCCAAACTGCTGGAACCAGTAATTGGCAGATTGCAGGAAAATGGCGAGTTTCAGAAGTGAACGAGGACGTGGTAATGAACCGAGAAGGGGGATGCTGGTTGAGATGGGCGTCTGAGGGACTTGTGTGTGAGAATTGACGCTCTTTTGGAATGCATTTCTTGGATCCCTTGGTCTCTTGTATGAGAGAAATTGAGACGAGACAGACTTTGGACTTGTTGGCCAGCCAGAGCGGGCCGATAATCGATAAAGATTTGGCTGGCTATATTGTTTGAATACAAAAGCAGAGGTAATGAACGTCGCCATTCGGGATCACCATCATGACCATCCTTGCTAGTGAATGCGCCGTTGAAACACTCGCCCTCCCTGGATATTCGTGATGCTGAAGTTATAGTCTGGGATTGCTGTAATTGCCATAGACACGGTGCTGATTGAATCGTGCCGCCTTCGTCCCAAGTTCACATCGACGACGCATCGTGATGGGCAACCACGCCACTGTGAGTCCGGCTGCTGCACGAATAACGACTTTTCTGGTGGAAGTGCTCAATGCTCAATGCTCAATGCTGACAGCTGGCCAGGCCAGGAAGGAGCAGCTCAGAGCACCACTCGATGTCACCCCGGATTGCTTTCCCCGCGCAACCTGGCTGGGTACGTTTGTTTACGGTGCAAGATGTGCCGATCCTTGGGGTTACACTGCCTGCATCTGCAGCTTCGCTATCGACGAAATGAATTACCCATTGATGCCCTGCCAGCCACTTTCCTGGCTCTGGTTTCCTACAATATCGTCATATCCTGGCGTTGAAGCTTTCTCCCGCCACACAATATTTATTATTGACGGAACTTTTCGCCCAGGTTCACTTGCATAGACACGCGACTTGAACCGTTTCACGGCCTCCGGCTATCTCGGCACAATGCGCCATCCAACAGCCACCGATTTGCTACAGGCGCTGTTTCTCTGGCCGTTGCTAACCTCTGCGACATCCAACAAGACGGACATTCTGTCTTACGTCAATCCCCTCATCGGCACCACGAATGGCGGCAATGTCTTTGCTGGAGCCACGCTGCCCTACGGTCTCTCCAAGGCCGTGCCCGACGTCGACGGTCAAAACACGGGCGGCTTTGGCATGGATGGCAGCAACGTGACGGGATTCTCGAGCATTCACGATAGTGGCACCGGTGGAAATCCGAGTCTGGGCAACTTTCCCCTGTTTCCCCAGGTCTGCCGCGACGATGATCTCAACAATTGCATGTTTCGCATTGGCGACCGCAAGTTGCATTACAAGATGGACTCGGTCTTTGCGCAGCCGGGACAATTCGGTATACAGCTTGAGTCTGGCGTTCAAGCCAACATGACGGTATCGGAGCATGCGGCACTGTACAAGTTCCGGTTTCCTGAACTCAAGGGCAAACACCCATTGATTTTGCTAGATTTGACGGATCTTTGGCAAAGCCGTCAGAATGCCAGTATCAAAGTTGATGAACGGTCCGGGAAAATGGTTGGCAACGGTACGTTCCTGCCCAGCTTTGGCGCAGGCTCATACCAGCTTCACTTTTGTGTAGATTTCTTTGGAGCGGACATTCATGATACAGGCGTATGGGTCAACAATCGAGCGGGAACAGAACCCAAGGAGATCTACGTTACACGAGGATTCAACCTATTTTACGTCGAGAGTGGTGGGTTTGCCAGATTCAAGCCTGGTTCTGACAATACAGTCACGGCACGAGTCGGTCTTAGCTTTAAAAGCTCTGAACAAGCATGTCGCAATGCGGCGAAAGAAATCCCCGACCCGTTAAAGAACTTCGATGAGCTAGTCACAACGGCAAAGGAAGCGTGGCGCGAGAAGCTCAGTCCAATCTCGGTCAAATCTGGCGGAGCAGACAAGAATCTTTTGACCAGCTTTTGGAGCGGCGCTTATCGCAATATGATATCGCCACAGAATTACACAGGCGAAAATCCACACTGGGACACGGGAATGCCATATTTTGATTCTTTCTACTGGTATGTACTTCATGACAGACTTCAAACTTTGATAAACCGTGTCTAATCCTCCGCTTTGCGCCTACAGCATCTGGGATAGCTTCCGAGCCCAGCATCCACTCTTGACCGTCATTGATCCCAAGGCCCAGACGCAAATGGTCCAGTCCTTGTTGGACATGTATAAGCATGAAGGATGGCTGCCTGACTGTCATATGTCCATGTGCCAAGGCTGGACTCAAGGAGGATCCAATGCTGACGTGGTACTTGTCGATGCCTACGTCAAGAATCTCAGTTCCACCATTGACTGGGAGCTAGCTCTCGAGGCTATCATTACCGATGCGGAGAAAGAGCCCCTAGAATGGTCGCATCATGGGCGCGGCGGCCTGCAGAGCTGGCGCAAGTACAACTACATTCCCTACCTAGACTACGACCCTCTCGGTTTCAGCACGAACTCACGGAGCGTCTCAAGAACTCTCGAGTATGCGTACGATGACTTTTGTCTTGCTACGCTTGCAAATGGTCTGGGCAAGCATGACATGCAGAAGAAGTACATACAGCGTAGCATGAACTGGCAGAACTTGTGGAAGAAGGATCAGACATCCATCATCAAAGGAAACGATACTGGGTTCAAGGGATTTTTCCAGCCAAAATACATGAACGGCACATGGGGCTTCCAGGATCCAATTGCGTGCTCGTCACTTGCAAGCTTCTGCTCACTAACAATCAATCCGAGCGAGACGTTTGAGGCGAGTATCTGGCAATACTTATTATAAGTGACATTTCATATACTGTATCCCCAACAATCTCCGCTATTGTTCGCTTTCAGGGATATCAAATAAGCCTAACATTGATAGCTATGTCCCGCACGCCACCTCTTCGTTGATCAACTTGATTGGTGGTGATGACGCATTCGTTTCACGCCTCAATTTCTTCCATAAGAGCGGGCTGGCCGACATTTCCAACGAGCCTGTCTTCTTGACCGTTTATCTCTACCATTACGCCGGCCGACCTGGTCTTTCCGCGGAGCGCATCCATCAGTATATCCCATCATCGTTCAACAACTCGTATGGCGGTCTCCCTGGAAACGACGACTCCGGTGCCATGGGCGCATTTTTGTTCTTTTCTGTGATAGGATTATTCCCCGTGGCAGGACAGAACGTTTATTTCATCAACCCTTCGTTCTTTGAGGAAGTCAACATCAAGCACCCCGTGACGGGCAAAACGGCTAGGGTACGCAGTGTCAACTTTGACCCTGGCTACAAGAACTTGTACATACAAAAGGCGACTGTCAATGGCAAGCCGTGGACCAAATCCTGGATTGGGCACGAGTTTTTCACGGAAGGCTGGACGTTGGAGCTGACTCTTGGCACGAAGGAGTCGGATTGGGGGAAGAAGCCTGGTGAACGACCGCCGAGCTGGGCGAGCTAGCATAGTTGAGGTAGTCATAATATCACTTTATCCATTTCACAGATACCATGAGCGTCGCTGCATTCCCTTTAAGATAGATGCTATCTTCTTCAACATTATAGTCCGTCTGTGTCCTAGTATCCTCTCGTTAAAGACAAAGAGCATCCATCGATAGTACATCTTTGGCGTAGACCCTCATTGACAACTCAACTCAGTTGTTGTCGCCAACCCCAAGTAACTCACTCAACACCGGATCCGAATGAATCACATCCTTCAACCGACCCAGCGCCTCATCTCCGCTTTTAACAATGGCATATCCCTCAATGGTCTTGCCTACCGCCGAGGCGATTCCCTTGCCGACCTCGCCGAGACCGTCGCGCAGTTCATCACCAGAAGTTGTGAGGGTGTTTTGAATGGTTTGGAGGTCGTCCTGAGGGGGCTGCGGGATGTTTTGAGGCTGCGGGTATGCGAGGATGGGTGTGATCAGGAAGAGGAGACGCATTGTGGGAGTTTATGGGAGGAATGTGATAGGGTATGAACAGGAGGTAGATGTGCGTAGCGTGAATTGTATTGTGACGATAGGACGGGTTGTCTATTAGGACTGAACTGTTTCGTTGTAGTTGAGGGAAAGACTTGTTTATTTTGTAGAGATGCAAATGGCGTAGTTTCGGGGAAGGAATTGTACAAGGGGAGCAGAGTGAATGCATTACAGAGTAAAGTCGGTCGAACAAGAGCAGCAAACGAACTAGTTAAATACCCGTTGCTTGGAAACTTCGCAACGACGCAACTACTTGTCATGTCTCACAAGTTGCAGTTGTCTGATCGTCATGTTTTGGTTGTCTGTTGAAACTACGGGACAGCAACTGCCACTGTGTACTCGTCCTTGTTACGGAATCAAGTCTCGTGATGGTTTCCTTTTGACACGTCGCTTCGAAAAATGGAGATCGTTTCGTATTATAGCTTCACAAAGTGATCATGTCGGTAGTTCTCAGATCACAGCTCATGGACTACAAACGTTGACTCGTTGTTCCCAAGTCAGGAACCAGATGGTTAGCTGAGACAACCAACCTCCCAGGAATGCAGTCAACTACTTGTCTTTCACAATACAAGAATAGCGCATTAAGAAAACCATCGTATTCTATTCTCCCAGAACAATTCTGTGACAGAAATACTATTCCCGTTGATCATCTTCTGAATGTACTATGCCGTGGCGAGCAGAAAGGGGTATATTGCTCGACCACCAAACCCAAAACACCTCGCTATGCAATCTCAAATAGACAATTTGCCCACAAATGACCAACAACTTTGCAGCAACGCCGATCTGCGCCAGTAGCATTAATCCGAGTCGTACTCCACCAATGCAGCATTCTTCTGCTCCTTCGCTTGTGGCTCATCTTCCATCTGGCCCTCGCGCTTCCTCTTCACAGGCAGCCTCGCCATCTTCGACGCTTCCCGCTTCTGTAAGAACGGATCCTTCACGGCCCTAGTATTGCTCATGATGGTAGACACAAAGTCGTCCTTGCGCCGACTGGCCTCCCTGTCCACCTTCAGTGCGCCCTTCTGATTTTTTTCCTTCTTGGACGATGAGGAGCTTGCTCCCACAAACAAAGGTTTCGCCAACGCCCTTTCAGCGCCATTATCTTCTTCCGCCCCAAAGTCAATCAATTTGGCTCTTTGAGCATCCTCCTCCGTCGCAGGAACAAGTTCGATTCCCAACCCCATCCTGTCGCGCAAAGCCTCCGTCACAAGCGCCTCCTTCTCCCTCTCCTTGCGTCCCACACGAAACGCCTTCCGTAGTTTTTGATTCATCGCATACGGATCCTCCCACGCCTTATTTTGGGCATCTCGAAGGTCCTCGATCCGCTCATTCGATTGTATTAACCTCTCCCTGTATTCGATCGTCTTCTCCAAACTAGCAAACGCGTTCTTGCGCAATGCCTCGCGCTCCTGATCTGTCATGATGACAAGCGCTTCCTCGCCCTCCCTCGGGCCCTTGTCTTCTCCTGTGTCCCGCTTCGTGGCGCCCTCGACGACCACGTATGCCGTGTTCTTGGGGTCCGTCCGCATCTCGATGATGCCTCCGCAGGCAGCGTGGCGGAAGCGAAAACTCCATATCGGGGAGGAGTAGTAGTTGCCGACTTTCTTCTTTTCGGCGTTGAAGCGGACGCCCTGCCCGATTATGGTGGGCTTGGGGCACGAGGAGCACCATATTGGGAAGGGCATTTCGAAGCGCACGGTGAGGATGCCGTGGGAGGCGAGCTTCGAGGCACGATGACCGAGGACGTGCTTCTTGTGGAATTTGTTGGCGGACGTGATGCCTTCGACGTCGGGCGGGACGTAGCGTCCCATATTGAAGCCCTGCATGATGGGCGAGGTTTTGGCAGCGACGATCTGTGTGAGGTACTGTCGCGTAGAAACTTGTAAAAGTCGCAGAGTAAAGTCGTTGCAAAAGATGTGTTTGGTGGACATTTTAGGTAGCCGTAGTGGGGCAGGGACAGTACGTCACTGGCAAGTGACATGCAGCACTAGGTGCCTTGTTGTCCTGCATGTGCATGGCGAGAGCGACAATGACAAGGTGGGATATTAAGATTCCAGGAAGTATTTGAGTCATTGTACCCAAAGCATGAAGGGTATACATGCTGAAAGAGGACGGCGCTCAAGATAAACGTGGTTTATTCGTTTTGCTATTGCCCAGCTTTAGCATTTCCCATCCTTACTCATTACAAAAGAAAGAAACAGATTAATGCATTCTTCGGTCCACGAGAACATCCTGCCGCTGGAGTGTCCGGTGACCGCCGTTGATACCATTGTTGCCGTAACATCTTATTTGCCCTCGGCTAAGCTGCTTACAGGGGTACGCGAAGCACCTCTCAGAACGGTGATACATCCTCGCATCAAAGAATAAAAAAATTGAAACCAAAATTCCATAACCTCGTTGGCTTATGCAACTCCACCCCATGTATAATCCTAAGGGCTCCTGTGCTGTGCCTATGATATCCGTTTGACGCCATTAAAAGAATAAGACCAAAAGTGGCTGAGTGGAATGTCCCTTAAAACGAATAAATGCTTTGAAAAAAGGCGTATCGAGAACGGTGAGAGCAGGCGGCTCACTCTGGCCCTGCTTTCTATACGTCGTCCATCTGCCCGGCGGGCTCCTCGTCGTCATCCCCAAAACTGGCTACAGAGGACATGTCGTCGTCGTCTTCGCTCTCAGCCCCGGCTTGGTCGGCGGCATCCTTAGTGGCGTACTTTTGCACATACTCTGTACACATGTCTGTCAGCGGCAAAATTCATACATTGTTACGCCTCTGGCTTTGCCCGACATACCCTTCACTTTGGCATCGTAGCTCTTTGGTTCTCGAATCAACAAGGCCGCAGCTTCTCCGTTGAGAGGATCGGTCGGGTTGGGATATCGAAGGAGTTGTGGGAGGAAGACCTCAAAAATGTTGATCATATCGAACATTGGTGACCAAGTCTGGTTGATAACGTCTAAACAGACGGATCCGGACCTGTCGAAAGTGATTCGTCTTAGTATTGGCAATGTCCCCTGGAGTATGTATCCTAGTTTCCTGGCTCTTTCGCCACCCAATGTACATCCATGCCATCCATCACGTGTCTACTCACAGCTCATCGATGTTTGGGTGGAAGATACGGTTGACGAAACCAATACTCGGCGATTTATACGGATATGTATCGGGTAGTTCGACATGTACTTTCCATAGCCCTCCTTCGAAAGGGGCTAAGATACTCGGTCAGCATCGTCATTCGCTCATGGTCTTGGGACTGAGACTTTGTGCATACTCTCCGCGGGACCCTTGAATCGGACAAAGAACTCCTGCCTGTGGATATTTCGGTAAGAAGCGATGGACCGGGGAGGGAAGCCGAAGGCTGCGGAGGTATGAAGGCTTACACTAGAAAAGGTCAGCACTCGTGGAACAACCAACGGTGTTAATTTACATACTATTATCATTGACCAGAGTTACCTCATAATCACTCATGAGCCTGAAACGGTCAGTATCTTTCCAAGGGTCCATCACTGGCTAGATATTTTCTCATACATCCTACAAGAGCGTCAGTAGTTGATAAGGCACGAGGGGGGCAAGGAAAAGGAGCAAGATCCGAGCGGGGCGTACTTCATGACCTAGCAGGATTCAACATTAGTATGCGCACGATCACTCGCAGTAACGTCAAGTCTCCCCGACAAAAGGAATGGTCACTCACATCAGTCTCGATTCTGCGACGAGGGCTACTCATGCTGGGCGAGCTTCTGTATTTCGAGCAGTGGTGGTGGTGGTGGCAAAGCTGGCGATGGTGTTCTGTCGAAGTTGATCTCACGAGTCCGGCGACCGGCGACGTCACCGTTGGTTTGGCGGATGATGGAGACTGGAGACTGGGTCACGGCCGGAACAAGGGTCTGGTAGGTATCAACTGCAGGCTCGTGGAAAACGAGGAAGTCTCAGTGCACAGAAAGGCGTTGGTAGAGGGTGAGTAAAAGAAATAAGGGGCTGGCCTCTGCAAGTCAAGACAAAGGGCTGAGATTAAGGATGGCAAAGTTGGGAAAGACGGTCCTGTCTGGTCCTGAAGGCGGCAAGGTTCAAGCAGGACCAGACCGGAGGCACTGAGAGCATGACCACCTGAGGTGGGACCCGACAGCAATGCTTGGGCTTGGGCAATCCAGGGTGACAAGATGGCGGGATAGAGGCACAGAGGGATGGAGGGGGAGGACAGGCGGGGTCCAGATGTCCAGTGTGGCCGCTTCGGGGCTGCGTGGGGCAACTGCCAAAGGTCCAACATTAACGTCCGAGACCTCCAGGCCCAGCTACCGAGTACCTCCTCTGCCATTGTGCATCACACTGCCTGGTGCTTGGGCTTGGGCTTGGGCTTGGGCTTGGGCTTGGGCAGTGTCATGTCTTAATATGGCTGGTCTGGTCTGGTCAATCTGCTGTCAGCAAAGCATAAAAGGGCATAACATGACAGGACAGGACATGAAATGACATGGCATCCCTTGGCTGGGTGGAAAGCCTCCTCCGGATTCCGTGACCCATCATGCGTCTTGTGTCCTTAGCCCGTCCCTCACCCGATAAGGGATGGATCGCTCAAGTTGCCGGCACTGGCGTGCCCAGCACGTCGAAGCATCTCCGCTTGGGGTTCACTTTGCTTCAACTGCGGTGACACGCATGCAATGTTCATACAATGCCTTGCATGCTGGCACCTCATCTGCCTCCAACTGGCCGCCGATCGCATCTCTTGCCTTGCACTTCTGTCGAGTCGACACTTGCACGCACCTTGAGATTACAATTCTTAGTGTTGCAAACAGCTGCAAAGATACACTACACTTTAGCGGTGAACAGGAATAGCCTTCATAATTGCCAATAGTAATTGTCACCGTTTGCCAGCTGCATAGACATCAAGGTGTGCTCTATACTATCCAAGAGCCGTTGTTCGCTACGGTCGTGGTTTTTACCGAGAATTGCCATCCAGCACGCAGCCATCCTTCACTTTGCAAAGACCTTGATATACACGCAGATTTCATAACGCATTATTTGACTGAAATTATGAGAACAATGACATGTCTCTAATACGTTCCTCTTATAGTCAATGCCCAACATCACCAAGTGTTAGTCCGTAATTAAATAGCGGTGATCATCAAGCCACGGATACTTGATCCTCATTGGCTGCAGCAACACAATCCTCCAATGCATGCATCGAAGCAACACAATTTACACACGGCAGCAAGTCATTCTTCGGTACACTGCCCTCTCTGACATCATTTGCCATCTCAACACCAGATGTAATTTCAAGACCACGTCTTCTGTTGTCGCCCGCCGAATTCCAGCGTAACCCCAACTCGCCAGTCCACTCAGACCTCCGCGTCACCGAGAGCCTCGGCACAGGCAGAGCCCAGTCACCCACCCACAGCGCGGGCAAAGCCACCAGACCCCAGACTGTCGCAGCCAGACTTGGCTGATGTCCGTCCGACAGGCCGAGGTGTCCGTTTTCGAACAATGGACACCTGCAGAGTACCGAACATATTCACTCTCTTTACAACAAAACAGCTTTACTGGAAAAGTGTGCCATGGCTTAAAAAGAGATGGGGGAAAAAATTAGAGAGGAAATACGTTTATAAAAAGGTAAGCATCATAAGTATTTGATAATAAGAAAGAAACAGCATCACAGAGTTAATTCCATCTCCATGCAAGACACAAGCAAGTGGGTCCAAATCCGCCCCGACCAAACGGTCACTGGCTAGTCCAGCCCACGAGCCATGCCCTTTTGCACGCGTGCAGACCAGGAACCAGCCGCGCAGGCCAAGGAGAAAAAAACACCACCAATTTTACGCAGAGATACTCAATTCTACAACGTAAAAACCATCATGGCTAGCCTTAATAAAAATCGCACATTGCGCCGCAACTCAGGCACACCCTTTCCCTCTTTTTGCATTCCCCCTGTGAGAAGCAACCCGCACTTTGCAACTTTCATAAAAAGCAGCCATTGTCCTTTTTTTTCTACCCTCTTCCCTTATATTCATGTCTTTTTGTACAGGTCTTTTGGTTCTACACTAAAGGTACTTGATACAAGCACTGTATTCTCGTGCACGCAGTCGTACCGCATTTGTACCGCAGCCGGTACCTCGGGTACTTCCCAACATACCAGGTCCACCCCTACAACCCTCTCACCCATACTATCACCATGTCTTGTGTCAACTCACTCAGGCGGTCGTGTGCTCACCTTGCACGAGTCTCGCGGCCCGGTGCAGTTGCTTTGACTTCACTTTCCCGACCTTCCTTAACACAATCACCTTGCATCACAAGCTATGCACCCTCAACATGCGCCAATGCTTCCGCACAAATCCGGTACAGCTCTCACTCCCCCATGGGCGCTGCACCCGCCAACCAACGAAAGAAGGTCACTTTGGGAACTCTCAGAGGTCTCCATAGAAAGGGTGAACCTATCACTATGATGACTGCCCACGACTTCCCAAGCGCTCATGTTGCTGATCACGCTGGCATGGACGTTATTCTGGTCGGTGATAGCTTAGCCATGGTAGCATTGGGGATGGAAGATACTAGCGAGGTTCTCGTTGAAGAAATGTTGCTGCATTGCCGGTCCGTAGCTCGGGCCACCAAGAGTGCCTTCACTGTGAGTCTTTCGATCCAGGCGTGTCACAACATCTCGTCCTGCCACAAATGCAATATAGCCTATGACTGACATTATATATCTCAGGTCGGCGACTTGCCCATGGGATCTTATGAGATATCTACTGAGCAAGCCCTCTCCACAGCCATCCGCTTCGTCAAGGAAGGGCGCGTCCAAAGCATCAAACTTGAAGGCGGCAAAGAAATGGCACCAACCATTCAGAAGATCACCACTGCTGGTATCCCAGTGCTGGGGCATGTTGGCCTGACTCCCCAACGACAAAATGCTCTCGGTGGCTTCCAAGTTCAGGGCAAGACCTCCCAAGGTGCTATGACAGTCCTGGAAGATGCCCTGGCCGTCCAGGAAGCCGGCTGCTTCGCCGTTGTTCTTGAAGCCGTCCCTGCGGAAGTTGCGGCGTTGGTCACGGAGAAACTCTCCATCCCGACCATTGGCATTGGTGCCGGAGCAGGCTGCTCAGGACAGGTCCTAGTGCAGACCGATATGACGGGTAACTTCCCTCCAGGCCGGTACTTGCCCAAATTCGTCAAAAATTATGGTGATGTCTGGGGCGAGGCGCTCAAGGCGATCGAGACGTATCGTGAGGAGGTGAAAAGCCGTGCCTATCCTGCCAAGGAGCACACCTATCCCATGCCAGAGGAGGAATTCCAGACTTTCGAGAAGGCCGTGAAGGATCTGTAAAGGAGAGCTCCTCCATTTGCCAGCATGATTTTATGAGGATGTATGGTCCTTTCGGTTTTGATGTTTCATGAGCGGAAGCGCATTCGCATGATATAGTAATGTGAACATAGATAGGTGATTTGCATATTCTTGAGGGGTCCAAAAGAAGCAAGAAGAGATGTAGAAGCATTTCAGCCAAATGCGGGTGTCATGGAGTAAGCGACAACTAATTGATCCTGTGCATTTTTGAAACACTACAAGAGTCAGTCTCACTCGTTGCTCGTGGAAGTAACCTTTCCTCTGATGAACTTACCTGATGCAAATTTCCCACAACCTCGTCTAAACTCGGTGCAAACGCACTGTTGACATACAGAAAGACACTGTCCGTGTCCTTACACTTCAACTTCTTCCTCAAATACCTCACAACTTCTTCGAATTTCCTGGTAGCCGTGATCTTGCACAGCTCTTGGGCCAAACTTGGCGCGGACCCCACTGGCTTGAACCTCACTACAACCTTCTCTTGCGCAAACCCACCAACACTGTCCAGAGCAGCCGTAGCATCTCTAGGGAGGTCGGCAAGCATTACCGAGGCATTCATAGTGAGAGGAAGCTCTGGGGATGCCTGTCCTGAGTCATCGTCGTCTTCAGGCAGAAGGACCGCAGCTCTTGAGGAGGGAGAACCGCGTTCCTGCTCAGACATGGGCAGGGAAGGAGAGGAAGATTTGGCGCGGTCCATTATAACTCGACTAGAGGGAAAAAAGGTATAACACTCAACAAGTATCGTCACGCAACCTGTTTGAAAGCTTCATGAAGTATTAAAGTGTCGTAGTTGACTGTCCCGCCAAGGCATAAATGGGAGACAGTCTGATGTTGAAACGAGCAGGCAGCGGTAAGGTGCTCGTTGGTCTAGGGTCTGGTTTCCTGAAATGAAACACGTCACGTGTACGGGTATGCGCTCAATGGTCAACCTAATAGACGGACAACGAGACCAACCAGGCATCCTTTTGGGTTTGGCGCAATTGCCTTTCGAAAATTCCGGTCTGAGGTAAGAATTTCCAAGAGTGGCTCTTGGGCACAGAGCTGGTCTAGTCGGACGGCGAGCGGCGCTGTCGTTTTAAATCATGCTGTGGGCTCATCTTGTCGTGGTGAGAGATAGCGTGTTTTTGTATATTCAGCTGGTTAGGTGTGGCGATGAAAAGATTGAGGTGTAGAAAATGCTCGGTTAGATTCTTGAAATAGGTTCGTGCTGTGCTGCGGGTTGAGTAGGCTTGCTTATGTGAGGAGTTCTATCAAGGTCTGACGACTCATACCCAGGTTATAAATTATTATTCTAACGAACTGAGGCGCGCAGAGAGCTAAATCAAAGCTACACGATGCAGCAATATCTCATTGAAGATTGTGTCTATTGAAGTACAACATCAGAAATCACGTCCACGACAAGACTATCTGCTTAAAGACAAGAAAGGAACCAAGTAATGTGTACTTGCCATCTCCAACTCATTAAATACGATGTTCAAATCACGCGGGACAGAAATAAACGGGAAAAAGCCTCTCGGACGCCGACGCCAGACAAACACCCATCACACGGCCGTAGATCGTCCATCCGATAATGGCTTGCGGTGCCACTTTCGTTAAGATGCCACGACCCGCTCCCAAACTATGCTATGCTAGAACTGCCTCTGCGGCTCGTAATTCTCGGCTCAACTCCTCGGCTCAACTCCTTGCCTCTTACATGGCCATCTCGGCCTGGAGCTTTCGAAGCTCGGCTTCCTCGTCGTCCTCCTTCGCGGCTTGAGCCCTGTTTGACACGGCTGCATCTTGCCAGTTAGCATACCAACTCGCAATGTCTCTGAAAGTGCATGGCTCTGTCAGTGCTTTGACTGTACTTACGTTCTTGATTGGCCACCGAGGGCATCCTTTGCACGATATCCACAACGGGTACGTTGCCCGTCTTGAGGATATCCTCGTCCAACTTCTCCTGCTGAAGCTCGTCCAGCTCTGCCTCCAGTTCGTCGTCGTCGATGGGTTCGCCGATAGGGTTGTTGGTTATCGCATTGACAATTTCGTCGCTGAGCGCGTTCTGTTCCCGCAACTCGTCCCTACAGATCCCGTCGTATCAGCAAATGACAAAATTGAGTACTGAATGATGTAGGTAACCTACATTGTCTGATCCACTTTCTCCGGCGTAAGCTTGCCATGGATCTGCTTCATAGCCTTGCCAGCCTGCTGCATCGCCAACAGCGTTTCGTGGTTGATGTTGGCAGACTCGATCGAGTTGATTTGCGTCTCAAGCGTTTGTATTTGCGCCTGCGTCTGCTCCTGGGTGTGTTCGTTGGCCTTCTTGCGTCTCAGTGCGGCTTTCGCGGCTATGCGAATCCGTTAGCTTTGCTTCTTTAACGACATACCCCATGTCCAAGACTGCTGAACTTAGCATCAGGCTAAGTGCTGAGCAAGTGAGTCTTACCATTTTTATTCGTGGTTGCGTTCTTGCGGGCGATTTCGTGCTGCTCATCTATTTGGTTCTGGAGGTGCTTCTCTCTCTTCTGCAGCATATCAAGCTGCGATCGCAGGTTGAGAATAGCATTCTTGGGGGAATCTTTTCGAGCCTGGGCGGAACCGCCGCCAAACCAACTCCACATCTTGAATAGTCGTCAAGCGAAGGGGCTCTCGCAAAACGTGTCGACGTGTCTAGGTTTCGAGGACTCGGTCGACAGATTCTGGTCGGCGTTAAGGACAAGGTGATCAAATCGTGAAGGAAATCCAGGCAGTGAGGAGCGATTGCTGCGTGGATAAGAGAGGCAAGCAACGAGGGTCTGGTGGGGTATCACTGTCCCAGGTAATCAGGTGAGCCACGTCAGGTACACCAGATGAGAACCGTGACAGGGAGGGCGCCTTAATAGGTAAGAGCAAGGCAGACGAACAGGTGCCTTAAGCGTAATCTCCGTCAGCACCCGCTGCTTCAAAGAATAGGCGATGGTGAAGGGCCAGAGGTTTGCGTAAGGAAGTGTAAGCTGCAGGCAATAAATCCACACAGGTGGCGGGCCTTCCCACGACAAGCGGGACGAGCGATGACGGCACTCTGCCCAGCAACGTTTGGCTGGTTTAGCCGCGTTTCACCCGCGCCGTCATGTGACGCCATGCTTGCCAATTCTGCGCCTTAACATGACCCAGCATCCAATTGTCACCATGATGAAATGATATTGGGTTCACGATAGTCAGATCGTCGGAGATCATCTTTTATATCGTGAATATGACCATGGTGTTTCAGCTCAGGTATCACTGCGGCTTTCAAGCGATGTAGAAGAATTTGATGTCTATTAATGCGCTACCTCCTTGCCTTGCAGTACTCTTTAACACCCAAAAAAAGGACTCTTCCTGAAGTGGCCGAGGTACTCGTCGGTCCATACCATGAAAATGAACAGTAAAATAGAAATGAAGGTGCAAAGCGCAAAGACGCCTAAAGGATGTGTAACTGGCGTCTAGTTGCTGTGAGAATTAGAAGCAATGACAACCAAAGTCATCCAACCTGAGTCACAGAACTAGAATATAGAAGTCCATGCATTATCCATGAAGTTCCAGTGACCCCCGAGATTGAGACACCCCGGAAAGGATGTTTTCGCATGGGAAACTAGAACCAAGACCAATCAAGAATTAAATGGCTCCAGTCCGTTGTACGCATCCAACCTTTTGCCCACCCCCTAGCCCCGAAGCATCGAAATAGTATCATGAACGCTCATACAGTAATTTGTCTCTTCACCATCTTAAAGGCCAAGAAACGACTTCAAACCCGTTCTGCGGGTGAAATATCAGACATGTGAATCGTATTGAGGTGTGTGGAGTAGTAGTAGTAGTAGTAGTAGTAGTAGTAGTTGTTGTTTGACTTGTCGGCAAAAAAAGTGGCGTGATGTGAAAAGGTTACAGATTGCCGCCCTTCTCGGCCGTGTCGATGTGCCATACGACGTAGTTGGGTAGACCGACAACTTGGTAGCCGGCGCGCTTGGCCATCTTGGCAAATCCTTCCGTCTCGGCTTGATTTTCGAATGCATAGCAAGGGAAGTTGATGCCTGTCGTAGTGATTGATTAGCACGCATCAGCAGCATTAGGCAATGTGTCTGGACCTACCAGATCGGTGGACATCGGCCTTGACTAAAATGTTTACTCCACCGATACCGTCAAGCTCCATCTCTTCGTCCTTGTTCTCCCTCCAGTCGCCCATCTTTGCCATGTAAGTTCTACCGGTGTCGTACTGCTTATAACCTGGCGCAGGGGTTTAGCAAATTATGAGGCTTGTGATATCCACGGATGCAACGAACCTTCAGCCAGAACAACATCCTTGTCCAGAGTAGACGTCAATCTACGGCCCTTGTCTGATTCAACCCATGAGTTGTAGTCAACTAAATCTTGTGTCAGCAATCCTTCTGTACCTGAAGACCTCCGAGAAGCAACTTACAGCGACCCTCGATATCAACACCCTTTTCGTAGCGGTGGAACCACACATCTTTTATGCAAGCATTAGTAATCTCGAAAACCACAGTGACAGTACCAGATTTGAAAGTGCTTACTGGGAACCAGGATATCCTTATCGTGCGCGATGAAGTCCTCCAAGATCGTCGTGGGGCTATCAACGATGTCCACATCGCGCCAATAGACCCAAGAGTGCTCTGGCTTCATTGCCGTAGCCAAAAGGTAATTTCTGGCCCTGCCCATTGCCTTTCTGCGAGGGCCCTGAGCCTCAAATGAATGCCTCTCCTCAACATTTTGGCTGAGATGGAAATCAAAGTCCTTATGGACAACGGTAGCGCTTCGGAAGGGGATCTTATCAGGTCGCTTCTGGATACGGTCCAGCTCGGAGGCGAGGACGGCGAGAGTATCGTCCTTGGAGTCGGATACGAGGAAGCCGAGATCAATCAGGTGGTGATGGTATGAGATTTCGGCGAGGAGTTCGAAATATTTGGACAGATGGGGAGCGGCGTCTTTGAGTGGTGTTAGGAGAAGCACTCGTTCCTCGTTGGCAACTGCCTTGCGAGTGGACTTGATGGGGTTGAGGTCCACGTTTTGTATCGTGTTTAACTCGACCTTTAAGGGCGCGTGGTGATTGAAGATGACCGGCGTCTGCATGTGCGCATTCCATCTGGCATACTCATTCTGTGACATGTCTATCGGGGGCTTCGACGGGCCCCAACAGTAAAAGCTATTGTAACGATGTGTGCTGTCAGTCCCGGTCACCTAGTGGGTTGGGTAATTTGGGGAAACGGCTCTCTCTGCCTCGAGAGCTTCGTGATGGCTTGCGCATACCTTTGCATTTCCGAAGCTGAGCTGCTGATGCCGCGCCATAATAGGAGAACTATGCCAGTGACTGCCACAAGCAAAAGGAAACGCGTGCGTGTAACAAAGTTCCATACAACGCGGGTTGGCGGCAGCTGAGCTCTGGCAGCTTTCCAATTCAAACCGCCTTTGGGGAGGAGCATGATGGGCGACTTGTGTGAGTGTCACACGTCAGACCTGAAGGTACA
Source organism: Periglandula ipomoeae IasaF13 (assembly GCA_000222875.2). Classification (NCBI taxonomy): domain Eukaryota; kingdom Fungi; phylum Ascomycota; class Sordariomycetes; order Hypocreales; family Clavicipitaceae; genus Periglandula; species Periglandula ipomoeae. The sequence continues at coordinate 43,226 of AFRD01000095.1, forward strand.
ATCGGTCGACAGGTGGTCGTGTGTTTGTCGTCGAAGTTTGTTCGTGGCAACTGGCTCTTGAATCTGGGGTGTCGTGGGAGCCAGAGCCAGGGGGTTGAGATAACGAAGGCGCGGATCGAGGACAAGTACAGAGGTGGCACAAACGAGCGACAAGTGTCGACAGGGGACGAGAAGGGGGGCAAGGTATCAATGGGGAAAAGAAGCACGGATGAGCCAGCGGTCTACGACCTCGACAAGGCACGAGAGAACGAATGCAATGCCAGAGGCAGACAGTCTAGTTGGCGGGTCGCAAAACTGTCTTTATCGCTGGGGTTGGGAAGAGAAAAAAAAGCGTAGGGACTGAACGAGTTCAGCGGAAGACGTGCTGAGGCTCGGCGCACCGTGGCGTCAACGCAGGAGTTCACCAGTTAGTGTGGATTGGACTAATAGTGGCTTGAATCTGGACACGCCAGGCGCTATTACGGTGACGCTCTGAGCCGGCTGGGTCTCGCTGACTCTCTGAGTCCTGAGTGGAGTTGCCCTGAGTGGACGCCATAATAATAGCAGTTGAGCGCATTCTGCCCCTGTGGTGCTGCTGCTGCCGCGCTCCATGTATTACTAGCCCGGCGCCCGGGTCGCTGCGAACCTGTCCTGGGGCTCTGTCGCTAGCGCGAGTGCTGGGTGTCTGGTCCGCATGTCCGGCCCTCACCTGCCCCATTCCCGGCTGTAAGCTGCACGGGGTCCAGGGGGGAAGAGAGAAAATTGCCTGACCAGGACCCATATTTGATCGCGTGGAAAAGCTTAGCTACCGCGCAGTGGTACATGCAGACGACTTGCAGGTAGCGCTTCGGGGCATTGAGCTTGGAAGTCCGGCCAAGTACTACGTGAGTCGAACATGACTGATCCTTAATTTAGCTTGCCCGTAATTACGGCACCCGCACGCGTGTCTAAATTTACTAACAAAAGTTGGCCAGACGAATGTCTACCGTGTGAACGTGATTCTGAATACAGTCGATGTGGTTCTAAGATATACATATAGAGGCATGTGAATGCACATAAACATACACGGTAGGGTCTGGACGTATGTTGCGGAAAGGATATATATCACAGCAATAGGTGCGATACATTGTGGGCTTTTCTCAGTTGTTTCCAATCAAGCACCACCACCTGCTCCCGGCTGCTGAAATGACCCTCAAACCCTTAAGTACCTAAGTGCCTACAATAGGTTTGTAATGCAACCGTCTTAGTCGTATTAAGGAAGCAGCATGATGTCCAGTGCAACCAGCCTTGCTTGCATTTCTCGTATCCCGCGCACTGGGGTTTCACAGGCTGGCGCCTCAGCCACTGAGCCTCCATGGAGCACCCACATATTCTATACACAACCGTTTTGCCGACCATTCTTGAACGGGATTTGAGCAAAAGAGCCTTCATGTGGCTGGCATGTCGTAGATAGATGGCATACGAAGTATGATAATACGGTGTTGTCCGTTGCGCATAGATCATCCAGATTTCACCGCGTCAGTCGAATGGGAGCTACTGCCAGTTGTTCATGGGTATCATTACTTCTATTTTGCCTAAGAAATTCCCATTCACGTACCATCCCAAGAAACCATGCTTGAAAGTATCCCCGTCACAGGCTAGGGGGAACAACCAGAGTCTGATCCAACATGACTGTGCAGTCCCAACTCAAATGGGATATCATATCGACAGGCTGTTTCAGCCGTCAATCCGGTCTGAAGTCCCATCTTGTAGCTTTTTCTCTCATGTGTCGTCGGCCCCCTTTTGTGTTCCGCAGTCTCCTTTCCTATAACCAACGATTGCTGTGCACAAATAAGCACTTTCACCGACAGAGTTCGCCCCTTCTTGGAATATGCGGCGGCGAAAAGACCAATTCGTTAAGTATTATACACAGCTTCGCAATGATGGCGTTCGAGAATGCGAAATGTCGAAATGGTCACAATTGCCAAAATCGTCCGATCGCATGGGGATGTCGTCCTTCTATCCCGTCCATGAATCGAGGATTTGCATCTCAGCCGTCCATCAGAGAAGCTATTTTTAAAAGCAACCCATTACCCCGACATCGCGGCATCCTTTCCATCCTCGGCACCACGAACCCAGAGCACATTGTTACATCTGCGCGCAACCACATTAGCACATCTCCGACTCCACCTGCTCGTCGAATATATTCCATACGTACCGAATCAAGACTTGTCCCAGCACACCAGTCGGCTTGTCAGACACGTACTCCTCTGTCCCAGAGAGCTGCAAATTCATATAGCTGTCGACTGAAACCAGCGTGCCTTTGTATTCGACCTGACCCCACTTCAAGCGGACGAAAACTGGCTTGTTGACGAGGTTTTGCAGCATGGGCCGCGGGTTGACAGGTACAAAACTCATTGTGCTGGTAGATTCTGTGTGTCGTCGTTCGAACGCCGTCTGTGATGCTGAACGAATTAGCGGTGACGAGCTGGTTGGCGTGGGTGGAAGTTGCTTCGAGTCGAAAGAGGTTTGGGGAAATTTTGCCTAGTGAAGCTGGTTGTTGCTGATCGGCTTTTCTCCGGATGAGATGAGCTACCCTGTAGCTATTCGGGAAATTTGCCACCCCCAGCTTACAACAGTGATGATTGCTGTATGTGTATTAATTCTTGTGTTCTGGGGGCTTTCGTTAGAATTTTGCACTTGGGAGAGTTTATGTAGTTTAATAGAGTCGTATATCTGCTCAATTGGCGACGAGTTTATATGAAATTCGTCTCGATAATGAGCAGCCCGCGGTACCATTTATTACAGGAAAATGTGAGCAGGTGGACCCAGCGCGTATTCTATTTTTGGTTTAGCGGGCTTGAAGCTTCCTGTACCCCTGACGACAGCTAGGGCGTGTGCGGGATACGACATCATCGATGAGTGAGGATTCACGGTGCTTGCGGCTGACTCTAACTACAACTATTTGGTTCATCAACCATATTTCAGAAGTCCACCATTGTGCCACTGCATCATACGACAGCTTAAGTTGGAGGTGTCAAACCACACAGAGCTGCATGAAATTAAGCTTTAATCTCCTATTACTCCTGCCGCTCAGGTCATATACACCAATTTCAAACAGCCATCACGGATTAGTGACTTTCACAGCAATGGCAGCAGCACGACGTTCATCACGGCTCAGCGCACAAGCGGAAAGCAAGCCAACACAAGCAGAGAGCATGCCGCCGCCTGCCACCACTCAAACCAAACGAAAGCGCCAGGTATCGACCTCAAATGCTGCTGAACAACAGCCTACAACACCTACAAAGCGACGGACAGAGCATATCTCAGTTGCTCCGCCATTGACACCAACGCCCAGCGCGGCACTCGTGATTGGCGAACCCGCGGGACTGAAGCCTCAGAATCGCAAAGTGGCAAGATTGGCCGACCCGAGGGCTACGAACGCCGCACTCCTTTCACCAGAGACCTCAAGAGTGGTGACGTCCAAGAACGTTGAGCCAGAATCACCGTCAAAACCGCCGACAAGAAGAATCACTACAGAAAACTTACTTGACACGGCATGTGCACATCTCATCAGCGTCGACGAAAGTATGAGACCTCTCGTGGAGAAGAATCACTGCAAAATGTTCTCGCCAGAGGGACTGGCAGAAAAGATTGACCCGTTTGAGAGCCTCGCCAGCGGCATTATCTCGCAACAAGTTTCCGGAGCGGCGGCCAAATCCATCAAGGCCAAGTTTGTGGGCCTCTTCCACGACCAAGACCAAGGCGCTAGATTTCCTCATCCATCAGATGTAGCACCGTGTACGATTGAGAAACTGCGGACAGCTGGCCTTTCACAACGCAAAGCAGAGTACATCAAGGGTCTTGCAGAGAAGTTCACAAGTGGCGAGCTGAGTGCAACCATACTACATGAAGCTCCTTATGAAGAGCTGGTCGAGAAGCTCATTGCTGTTCGCGGGCTGGGCAAGTGGTCTGTCGAAATGTTTGCCTGCTTTGGTCTGAAGCGAATGGATGTGTTTTCAGTAGGCGACCTCGGCGTCCAGAGAGGGATGGCAGCATTTGTTGGGAGGGATGTGGCCAAGCTGAAGTCCAAGGGAGGCAAGTGGAAGTACATGTCGGAAAAGGAGATGTCGGAAATATCGGAGAAGTTCGCGCCATATCGTAGTTTATTCATGTGGCTGATGTGGAGGGTCGAGGATAGCGCTACTGATGTTAGTACTCTGGAATAAAGCCGTGCGTGTCTTGTCCTCCAGATAATATGGCCAGTTCATCGGATGTTGTATGTAGGATCAATATTCTCCTGCCGCCAGGGTTAGAGTCGGCCAGTCTCTGGTCATTCGAAGGTATCATAGTTCACAGTGCTGCTGCACGCTCTGATCGTGAGAACGCGCCAAAGATAGACGCGCATGAAGCAGCAGAAACCTGTCTCGGACGCGGGATCAGCGCCCCTGAAACTGTCAACAGAGAGCCACTGACGGCAGAGCAAGACGCCGAGTACAGAGCGTGATTGCCTCTGTTTCAGACGCTAATTGCACAGCGGTTGCTGGTGACTGCGATAGGCCATTGTTGACCTGTGGAGACGCTGAAGTGCAGATCCACGGCGATCGAGATAAACCTTGAAAGGACTACAGTGGTGTTCACAGCCGCTGCGATGCACGTGCTGGAGCAGTCTCATCTCAAAGCACATGTGAAGCAAGGGGCAGACAGGGCAGGTAATTTTTGGTGAGCGGCAGGACACGCCAGGTTGCGGCGGGCATTATTATCTTATTACAGGATATTTCGTACCTGGAGGGAAATGTCCGTCGTGCGTGATACCCTTTCTGGTCCAGAGAAGTCTCCTGCTCACCAGCATGATTTCATTGCACGACTATTACTTCGTAGGAGGTAGGTATCTAGGCACCTATAGCCAAGCAGAGTGATACAGACTGGAGGAAAGCGGTCCGGCGTGTTCTAGAATACCTAGGTACCTAGGTACCTTTCCGCCGCCATCGCCATCGTTTCCCAAGAACACTCATCAAGCGATTGACAAGAACGTGCCTTCCAAGGTTGGTAGCGCAGGCCGCCAATAGCCTGCAGAGCGGATGATGCTGCATCCTGATTCCTGCAGCTGCAGCTGCAGCCAGGCTTTGCCCCTGCTGCCGCCGTTCAACCCGTCCAATCTCTTCCCCACTCTCGATACAGCATATCGCAATCAATGTGGAACGACGATGGACAAGCGAATTTGCAAACGCCCAGGTGGAAACAAAACCGCCATTCAGACTCTGACGATGAAGCAATTGTCAGCCCGAAATACCGTCGCTTCAAGCGCCGTAGATCGAGCCTTGTGGAACACATAGGGAGTTCAAACACCTTATTCCTCGCAGTTAAAAGTATAATACCGCGCTAGCCAGCTGGCCTTGCCGTCCAATCTCCGGCGATATTGTCATCCTTAGATGGGAATGCTGGCGAGATTAGACTGCAACCATGGCTAATTTTGAGCCAGGATTGCAAAGCCACACGCGGGCCAGGGGTTGCCAGCAGCGGACCTCCTGGCCGCCAATGTTCAGAAGCGCACTTTTATTCTGTCATCGATCGCAGCAAAGGTAGGGGCTGAAGCACCGGAACATTCTGGACGACGTAAGACACTGGCGTGCCGCAAGTGAACTGGTGTCAGCCATCATCTGCACCAAGCACAGCATGTTTTTGTTGTTGCACACTGGCAATACTATGCCGCTCACAGCGCTGGGTCGTCGCGACTCCGGATATTCAAGGGCGCAAGTACGTTCATAACAAATCTCAACAGTTGTAGCCAAGGAGTGCATGGCGCTTCTCACCATATCTGGACAATTTTTGAACCAAGTTGCAGACGTCATGAATGAGTATACCGTGTGTACCGATTATACAGCGTTTCCTTGCGTGTACATACTGACACGGTAGTCAAACTATGTTGGGTTTGGGACAATCCGGTCACAAAGCTTCATTGCCAGAGAATTTTAGTCATCGCCTTGGTTCTTGCTCGCTCTATATTTAGCCAGAGCCCGGTGAATTCGTATCAACATGACATACGACGGCCTGCGTACAGTGCCTCGTGGCCGACGAAACCTGAAAGGTCTGCGCTCACGGAGCATTGAAGGTTTGTCTCTTGACGAATCACTAGTGTAATGTGAGTATTTCCTGCTGTGCGACAGATGCAGCCATCAGTGCTCGTTAGTTTTCTGTAATTCTTGGCCCGTCAATCCCATCGAGGCGTAGCGACGCTTGGCATTTTTGCCATCCGCAGTGTTCTTCTCGTGGGTTGCGATGCGCAGCGACGCAGCCGTGCGTCGTGTGCTGTCACAGAACACCCAAGGGCACCAAGGATGCGTCATCCTGTAGCTTGATGTGGTGTTCTTGTCATTGCTCTCAAGGCGACGACGATAAGTTCCAACAGTTGAGCCCCCCGAGACGCAGCTGGGTAGACTGATGACCGTCCTGTTGCAAAATATCCCAGAGAGCAGTAACATGCGCGTCTGCTTCTTGCCGGGGTACTCCGTATGTACAAGATTCTGTGGTGCACTAACGCTATACGTGGCCACGCAATCAACACCTCCATTATCGCCCGCCACTTTTTGGGCCAAAAGCGGAGCCGTCCAGTCCGAGGGAGAAAGCTTTGCTGGGGCTATTACGTCTAGGGCAACTATTATGAATGTGAATGGATCATCAGGGAATCAATTTCGCTTCATGAAGCCTGTCACTGATGTGATTCTGATGGGTTCAAGCGGCAAATCTGGACTTACACATCGTTCCTCAACATCACCATATTGGCCGTTAGGCCGACCGAGATGCGTTGCTCTCGAAAGTATCAGTTGAATGCTTGATGCGACAATTAGCCAAGAAAAGTCTGGGCTGGTTTGTGCCAGTCGGGCCGGGCTTGAGCTATTGGCGGCCAACCTCCGTAGGCAGGTTTTTGTCCATTTCGCCTGGATCTGTCCACACGTATACATATGTAATAATACAAGTATCAGCCAAGTTTCCAAGTCTTTTCTGTTTTTTTGCGATTTACACGAGCGTCTCACGACACTGATGCGGTCTGTCAGCAGAATTGCGAGTGCCCGACCGGTGAAGCTGTGCTTTTACGAAGACACATACAATGACTCCTCACAGCGCTCCGAAGGCGTTGGATCGGACACAGCCAACGCCGTTTCACTCACATACTTGGGGAAGACTCAGCACATGCATCGTGATACTGCAGTTCACGAGCTCCTACCAGCCTGACCAGCGTCCGTGGTGTTCAGGTGCTGCAAGTGACAAAAAGCTTCCAAGTTGCCGTTTTGGCCGATGGTGGCGTTGGTCGTTGTGGAGCATCCGTGCCTGTTTCCAGGCGCCCCCCCCAAACGCATACGGGATCGCAGGTGTGTGGGAAAATTCGAGTCCGACTTTTTCAATTGCCATTGCCCTTGCCATTGCCATTGCCCTGTGCATGGCATCGCTCGGCAGTTCAGAGAGTGACCCAGCACGGACGAACGCCAGAGAGCAGGAAACTGGTAGTGCTGCATTGATAGCGCGCTGAGTGATGAATAAACGTAGAGTCGCCGGCACGAACTAATATGATACGAGAGTGGATGAAGATTTGGAACCGCAACGCCTCTTTGGCCTCCAAGATCCACGCCATCTGGGTGGCCAGGTCCACTCGTTCTCACAAACAAAGGGCCAAGCTTGCAAGCCCGCCGCGGCGCGACGAGACTGGAGGAGAGGAGGTGTGCTGCCGCACCACACCACACCCCCTTTTCGTCGTCCACAGCCAGGATTTGTTTGGGATTGTCCCGCTCGACATGGAGATGGCGATGGGGCCCTGGCATGGCATCGTGTTGTCTGGTGCACTCCATCTCCTCCTCCATGTCAATGGTCCAGGTTGCCAGGCCTGGCCCTGGCCCACTTGGTCTGTTCCTCGCAGAGACTGGCGACCGACCAGTCGAAGAAGAAAAGACCCGGGTTCTGTTTTCCTCCTGTTAAGAGTGGTCTCCCCCTTCTCACTTCCTCTCCTGTCGTCTCTGATTGTCGCCGTCTTTTGTATTTTCTTCGATTCCCGCCATTCGTTCGCTAGGCTTAGCATCGCCTTTTTCTCACAGCCGTCGATCGCTTTCTTTTATCGAGTCCTCCATTGACCGAACGAGGGAAACCCATTAATCAACCGAAGCATCAAGAGAAACAGGGACACAAGTTGGACAATAGGTACGTTTCAGTCGTGGTTTCGGCACCCAATCCTCGTTGCCCTCGCGGCTAGAGCCAAGACTCCTCAATTCCTGTCCCCAATGGCTCCTCTCCCTGCTTTGGGCTTGGCTGGTGCATGCTCCTTCTTCCACCACTCTTTCCCTCCCAAAACATTCCCTGCCTGCTTAACAACATCGTCTGGCATCGCGGTCTTGCCTCATTCTTGGATTCCCGCCATCACCAGCATCGCCAACGCTTGCCTCAGCCGATGCTGCCCTCGGGTTGCGACTTGCACCACGCTCGGTATATCCGAGCAGAAGGTTATCTCCATTTCTTGGCCTCTGAGACGCATCTCGCTTCGACAACATCATTTGCTCGCTGTTGGCGCCTTGTTTGTTTGTTTGTTTGTTTGTTTGTTTGTTTGTTTGTTTGTTTTGTTTTTTGTTTTTTTTTTTTTTTTTTTTTTTTTTTTGTTTGGGACCACAGCCGATAGATTGTACATATACCACAACAATCAAGCAGAGTCAGGACCCAATCATTCATCACAACCCCTTTACATTCCTCACGACTATCGCCTTGTCATTTCTTCGAATTATTCGTGAGGACTAAATTCTGACTCCAATGTGCAATCGCAGATAAACAATGCATTCTGTCAACTTGTTCTCGGCCGTTTTGGCCGTCGCTGGCTTGGCTTCAGGTACGCACTTGATCTCATGCACCTTTATGCGCGCCCAGACCTAAAGCTAACAGACACCATAGCCCAGACTACGTGCTCTGACGATATCAAGATCAGCTCGCCCACGCCCTCCATCAATTGCGATGTCGTTAATGGCAAGATCGAGGTTGACAGCAAGGTCGCTGGTAGCCTGTCCATCGAAGGCCCCAAGCAGATCAAGGGTGATCTGATCATCAGCAATGCCACCCAGCTCATCAGCATCTCGTCATCCTCTATCAACTCTATTGAGGGCACTCTTCGCTTGGAGGGTTTGCAGCTCCTGAGCAGTTTCAACATGCAGTCTCTGAAGCAGGTTGATAAGCTCGAGTTGATCCATCTCAACCAGCTTAGTGGTCTGACGCTCGGTACTTCCGGTGTCACCAAAGCGAGTTCCATCATCATTCAGGACACCTTCATCAGCGATCTCAGTGGCTTGAACGTGGCCAAGGCCGACAGCATTGACATTTCTAACAACGCTCGCTTGACCACCTTCAACTCCAAGCTTGAGAACGTCACTGGCGCTCTGTCTGTTACTCGAAACGCTGGTACCATGCAGGTCAAACTTGCTAACCTCGAGAACGCTGGCGAGCTCGATTTCCGAGCCATCAAGAGCTTCGACGCCCCTCTTCTCGAGACTGCCGGCCGTCTCAGCTTCCAGGAGAGCCCCGAGCTTCTCTCTGTTTCTGCCAACAACTTGACCTCTATCAAGAACTCCTTGACTTTGAACAACAACAAGAAGCTTGCCAACATCTCCTTCACTGGCCTGAAAACGATTGGCGGTGATATGACCATCCAAAACAACACAGCGCTCTTGAAGATCAACAAGTTCCCTGAGTTGAAGAGCATCGGTAGTGTTCTGCTGGCTGGTAGCTTCGATGCGTACGTCTTGACAAGCCTTGCTCCTCCTGTCTGACATGAAAGTTCGAGCTAATATGTTCTATCGCAGTGTCGAGATCCCCAAGTTGACCGATATCTCCGGGTCCGTCACCGTCACCTCCACCACTGATATTTCCGAGTTCTGCGGTTTCTTCGATAACTTGAAGAGCCAGGGTCTCATCCGTGGAAAGGAGTCCTGCACTTCCAAGAATCCCAAGGCCAACGAGGGCGGCAGCGGCGGTGTCTCCGGCGGCAAGAGCGGAAGCGGTGCTGACTCTGCCGCCATGAGCCTCGGTGTTAACTCTGCCGTGCTTGGCTTTGCTGCCGTGCTTGGCTTCGCGCAACTGTTTTAGACAATAGGAGCACAAAAGATACACAACTTGGTGGAATGGCGTCGTTCTTAGTTACCCATACATTTCCCGCTTCTTCTTCAGCCGGCAGTTTGCGGTGTATTCTATCCCTCATCTGTACGAGGCCAGGCTGGGCTCATTTCGACGAACACGTCTGTCTACGTCTCATACATGCTAGGACTTAATAATGGATTGTATTTGATTTTGCATGCGAAATGGCCAGGCGCGTAGCTACTTAGTTAACTATCAGTGACTGAAATCCTCATTTGTTGAGGAGGAATGCTCCTATGGTGCCTCTGTTCTAACGCCCAATGCAGTGCGACTGTAATAAACCGGCCATGCCTTGCTGTGGTTGCTGAAGTGTTATCAACTGGCAAGATATCCGACGTTCACCAAGCAACGACTGACTCCAGCATTCAGATTCCAGTCTGAAACGAGACCATGTGTTTGCGTCAATCCACACAGCTGATTTTGATATCTCACTAGCAAATGGTTACGGCTGTCGCATAGCTGCGGCTTCTTCTGATGTCATGTTTCTTGCAAATGCTTCGTATTACAATTCGCTGTGATGCAGCGGGTATCTACCTGATCTAGACAAAACACAGTCGCACTTGATCTCCCTTGTGGCACGAAAAAACCTCCATCAAACGGCTGCCGCGAAGCTGTATGTGAGCCACCTCTATGATGCTGCATTGTATACACCCTGGTCGAAAAGTTCCGAATCATAGAACTTGGGGGCGATGTTGTTGCCGTTGAAGTTGCGACCCTCCAGCTCGTTGACAGCCTATTCACGGTGTAAGTAGGGACAGGAATGCGTGGATGATGCACTCGAAAGTGTCGAATAGGGCTGGCGTTGTTGCTACGTACTCTTAGAGCAGAAACTTGATTTGTGAATTTGATGAAGACTTGTCGCGAAGACTGGTCTATGTAAAGGCGCTCGACTCGTCCGTACTGTTCATGATTTCGTCATTAGCAAGGCTATCAAAATGTTTTTGGGCGATTTTGTATTCGATGGACCGGTTGAACGAGGAAATACTGACCTTTTCACCGCACTCTTCACCTATTTCTTGACCCAAACCATCGGCAATCTCAGCTTGTAAATCAGGCATGTTTTCCAACATGTTCCGTAGTACAATGACGTCGCTCATTGTGCCGAATTTCCCGCCTTCTTCTTTCCGTTTGCTTCCTATGATTTTATCCTTGCCTGCGGGCTCCGCCCAGCCGCCGCCGTCGGCGTCGGCCTTTTTGCGTCGCTTTTCAACTTGGACGCGGAGGGGGTTGACAATACCGGATTCGTCGGCGCCAAGGCCGCTTCCCTTCGTCCAGCCGTATTTGCCCATAAGGCGTTGTGCAAATCCAGATTGGCCGGGGCGGTTGGATCTTGGCTGATCTTCTTCGTTATGCTCGTTGCTTCCGCCGAGCGTTGGTGGTGGCGAGTATGCTTCGTCTTTTTCATCGTGAGGAGACTTAGTGGGTTGGGTGTAGCGGACTGGGGCGCGGGAGATGGTGGCTGACTCCGAAGATGTGGGAGCAGGAGGAGGGATGTTGGCATGTGAAGGTGGTGAAGGGGGAGCAGGAGGTGGTGGCTGGTTGGATGATAGAGCCATACGTCGAGCGTAGGCATCGTCAGCACTCTCGTCTGGTGGTGGTGCCGCTGGTGGTGATGGTGGAGGAGGTGCAAAGGAGTATGAGATCGGAGGCGCGAATTGGTCTATTAATGTGTGAGCAATATTGTTATAAAGCAGTATGAGGGATAATAGTTGCATACTAGACATACTTAGAGGAGCAAATCTCCCATCTGCCTCATCCTCGTCTGAGGAAAGGTCGCTTTCGTCACGCCTCTTCCTGTGTCGATAGAGTAATGCTTTCCATTCACGCACTTCGTCAATCTTCTCATCACTTCGTAGGTATTCCTCAATGTTGGTCGGCCTTGTTGGGTCATATATCTCGTCCCAGTCTGTCTCTACTTGGGCATTCTGCTGCTTCTTCTTCCTCTTCCGACCACCACGCTGACGTTTTTCTCCCACGCCGTATTTCCATTCGTCTTCTTCCGTTGCAGCCCAGTCAGCGAGGGAACTCTTGGTTGGGGCTCCTGCAGACGAGATAGGGTGGCCACTGGTATCGGCTGTTCCAGGTGTCTTTGAGGAAGATATCGCCTTTGGGAAGGTTGCCTTGACTTTGGCCTGCTTGACTGGTGGGCGGCGTATGGGTTGAAACCGAAGCGCAGGATCTAAAGGCTTCTTTGACTCTGCAGAATCGGACTGATTATATAGGACGGGGGCGGAAGATATAGTGGTAGCAGGAGCTGGGTCTTTGGGATCCAAAAGATTGTCATATAATGAGAACGGTGCCTTTGGAGGCGGCGGAGGCGGCGGTGCTGCCATGATTTTAATGTCGTGAAGGCCGGCCAATGCAGTTGAGTCGCGAAAAGGATCGCTTAGTTGAGCATCCTGGTATGAACAAGTGTTCTATTTCGCGCAGGGCACGGATATGTGAGGCGGATTAAAATATCTTCGAGACCTTCAGCGCAGTGAGCTGCACGACAGTACAATAGCGGCCGATCATGTGTCGTTCGTCGCGGACTGAGCCTAGGCGCGCCAGCAGCTCAGGTGAACAAAGGCCTTGGACAGGTGTTTGGCAGCTCTGACAGCCGTACAATCTGTTGCTACCGGGTAAACAGCGATGCTTATCTCAGGTACCGTCCAGCTGGCAAATTGTCAGGAACAGCTGGGAGCTCCTGCACGCCCCACCATTGACCCCGCCAAAAATTCCCCCATCATCCTACTTCGTCAAGGCATCTCAATCTCGTCACTACCGTCCATTCTTGGTGCCCGCACCGCCACCTCGATACCACAGATCCATCACCTTTCAAATCACGATGTCGGACCTTGCTAGCCGCATCACCAAGCCCGATGAGCCCGCGGCGGAAGCTGGCAAAGAAGATGCTGCTGCTGCTGCTTCTAGCGCGCAGGTTGACGGCGCCTCTGCTGCCATTGGTGGCTCTAGCCTGACTGAAGCTGATGGCGATGTCGAAGTGACCATTGCTGGTGACAATGATGCTCTTATCTACTCTGCGGCTACATGGGACGATCTCGGCCTGTATGTACTGAAATACTCGTAGCTATACCATCATCTACTGACGGTCAACGTTGAACAGATCAGAGCAGATCCTCAAGGGTCTCCTCGCCGAAAACTTCCTCAAACCATCCAAGATTCAAGGCCGGTCACTGCCGCTCATGCTGAGCAATCCCCCAAAGAACATGGTCGCCCAGTCTCAGTCCGGAACCGGAAAAACAGTTGCGTTCCTCACGGCGAGTTTATCACGAGTGGACTTTAGCCAACACGAGCAGCCACAGGCATTGATTCTTGCCCCTACACAAGAATTGGCCGATCAGATTTACCGAAATATCCACACAATCGGTCGATTCATTGAGAACTTGAAGGTCGCACTTGCAATCCCTCAGAAGATCCCTCGAGGCAAAGCCGTCAAAGCTAGTGTCGTTGTTGGTACCCCAGGAACCGTGCTGGATCTTGGCCGTCGCAAGCAACTGGATGGCTCTAAGCTCAAGGTCCTTGTCCTTGATGAAGCTGATAATATGTTGGACCAAGCTGGTCTGGGTGACCAGTGCCTCCGTGTTAAGCTTCAGTAAGCACATTTGGCTATTTTCCACGCCGTTGTGATATTTGGAATTGCTGACCGGCTCTTCTCTATAGACTGCTCCCTCAGAAAACTCGCGAGAGCATTCAGGTGCTTTTATTTTCTGCCACGTTCCCCACCAGAGTCCAGGAATACATCCCCAAGTTTGCGCCAAACGCAAACAAATTGATTTTGAAGACGAAAGAGCTTACAGTGAAGGGAATCTCTCAGATGTTCATCGATTGCCCGGATGAGAATGCCAGATATGACATCCTTTGCAAGCTGTATGGTCTGATGACCATCGGACAGTCCGTCATCTTTGTCAAGGTTTGTTATCATCAATTGCTGTACTAAAGTTCACCATGAAAGGCTAATGCATGGACAGACCCGAAAAAGTGCTAATGAGATTCAACGACGAATGACTGATGACGGCCACAAAGTCACCGTTTTGCACGGCGAGTTCGATAGTACGGAGCGACAGCAGCTGCTGTCCAAGTTCCGAAGCGGGGAGAGCAAGGTGCTCATTACTACCAACTTGCTGTCTCGTGGAATCGACGTGTCCAGTGTGTCCATGGTGATCAACTACGACATCCCCATGAAGCCCGGCCCCAAGGGTGATGAACCCGACGCCGAAACGTATTTACACCGTATCGGACGAACGGGTCGATTCGGCCGCATCGGTGTCAGTATCAGCTTTGTCTACGACCAGAAGAGTTTCGATTCACTGAGCGCCATCGCCCTGCATTTCGGCATTGACTTGGTTAACTTGCCTACAGACGATTGGGATGAGGCAGAGGAGGAGGTCAAACAGGTCATCAAGAAGAACAGTGCACAAGCCAATTATGTACCGAAAGTGGAGGACAACCAGCCAGCACCAGCTTCTTAGGGGCAGCTAGGTGCTGCAAACACTTATCACATGCAAACCTTCAGATGGTGAATGGTGCTTGAAGTCAAATGGAGAATAAAAAAGGATGCTTTGCTGAATCTGGCTATGTATTACCGGTGGAGTAGAGATCATGCACAAGACGAGATACCACTTTCAGATACATGAAAACAAATTATAGCTTCAACCAGAAACAACAAATGATTGTAATGGTTCATGTGGCACTATGAGTGCTGCAGTGTGCTATGCAACGCAATGTGCCTTGCCCTGACAATGTTCACCCAAGGAAAGTTGCATGATGCCCAGTCATTGATGCGGGCTGAGGCGCAAACAGATTGCGGATATCACAGATGTTACAGTACACGCATGCAGGCCTGTCTAGAACTGGTGAACATATCCCATACCATTCGGGACTTACCACATGGTCGTCGGAACAGCGGGTTGTATGTACAAGTAGGACCAGACTTGCGGTGACAGTTATTGAGAAACAAGTCTGGTAGTTATTGACCATGTGGATACCTCTATAGTGGGGAGTTTATTAGTGTCTTGTCCTACAAAACCCATACCAATCTGGTCGTCGATGGAGTAGTAGGCCCATGTAACGGGGGGACCCTGTCTTTTCTCATTTCGTTGCATCATTTGCCCTGTTCATGCAAATACATAATGACGAAGTAGATAAACAAATAAACAGACAGACGGCCAGTTGGGGTGGCATACAGTGCTTAATGCCTGATAATATCAAGAACAAGAGAAGGCATGCTAAAAGAATATCATTGTACAAAAAAACCTCACAAATACATGACGAGGCAGCTGTCGCGGGATCAGCGCTGGAGCAGGAGCATATCATTTTTGGGTATCAAGTGAACCCTTATGGAAGCATTGAAAGTAGTGTCAGTCCCGTGACTCCGTCTAGGAGCAAACTGGGCTGGTGCCAGCAAGGGACAGTTCATCACCAAGTGTATGCAAAAAAGAACAACCAGGGTCTTGTGTGATTAAGCGAAATGGGGATGTTCTTCACGAACTGGTCACTCGCTCATCAAACACCACGATGACACAGAATGACACGATGCAACGCAGCGGGATACTGGATCGGAAACACTTTCCTCATTGCCATCCTGCTGCAGGAGATGGACGGCCATTGGGCTCGTCACTGGCGGCCGAGGTCGCTCGGGATGCGAGCCACGTTGCACGTTGATACACGTTGATACACGTTGATACATACACGATACTCGATACCTGCCTAGCACGGAAGAACATTTGGGGAAACAGGCAAGAGCATCGCATGCACCGTGGCACACTTGAGAGTCTCTTAGGTGCGAGCTACTTCTTCGTCTCTGCACACCTCTACGGATCGTCCTTTGTGCCACCAACCAGGGCCTGTCGGCATCGCGGCCGTGAGTGGTTCGACATTGGGCTGGCAAAATGCGCTGTCATGGCTCCGCAACGCCAACGCAGCAAGTCGCCGCAGGGAGAGCGCTTTTGCACTGACGCCGTCGAGGCCCAACCCGCACCGGAGCTGTCATTTCGAGGGATCCGCTGCGTGAATCATTGGCTGGACCCTCGACTCCATGCGTCTAAGGGTCTTATTATCGTTGAATCCGTCATCGTCGGGCAGCAGCAAGCTGGAACGGCCGCATGGTACTATCACCTGTCCTGCACTCTAGCACGCAATTTCCGTCAAATCTGGCCCGCGAGCTCATTACACGCTCCCTTATGCTCGGGTTTTGGACGCTGGCCATGTTTCCGCATCCATTAGCAGCCTGACTGTCGCGAGACAAGATCACGGCGCTCGAAGCGGCTGTGGTAGAAAATAGAGGATGGAGTCTGAACCTGACTCACAAATCGACGACGCATGATACTTCAACAGGGACCGAGATCTAAATCCGGATTCAGAAAACGACAATCATGTACGGGTATCACAGTGCACAGTGCAACTGCTACTAATTAGTGCAACGCACGACTGATCTGTACATTCAGCCTCGCCATCTCGTCAACGAGACAAGGGTCGAGATAGGTCTCGCCCGGGCCACATACGGCCCTGCTAAAGACGATAGCATCTAAAGCCACAACAAGTGCTACTATTCGGTTCCATGAATGAACCCAATCATTTGTGTCATGGGACCGGGACGTGCTTGATTCAAGATGGGTCCAATTACCTGGTAGATTATCGTGCCCATGTCCGACGTGAACAAGGGCTCAAGTTCGAGGAAGCGGTCTGGTTGTCTCGTCGGTGACCGCATCCCACTGTTTGTTCTGCCGAACCTTTTCTTTTCCCACTCGAGTCGGAAAGACATTGTTTGCATCTTGCATCTCCAAAAACAAGAAGACTCCATTGCATTTTTGCCTACCAAGCCAGTGTTTGTTTGGAGCTGCGATTTTGCCTGTTTTGTTTCCATTTGCTGCTGAGCTGTTCACGTCCTTTGCGTGTGGGTTGCAGCTTGCATTAATCATCTGTACGACGACGTATTATTCTCCAATCCCCCGGAACACGCCCAAGCACCTCCGAGAAATCTCATTTGGCTGCCCTAATCTATTGCTGTTACCCGACAGCCCAATCCCAACGATACCTGGTTTCCTCACACGTCCAGTGATACCTGCTAGCCTGCATGGCGGACGTCAATATTATAACGACGTCCCAGCCCACCCCTCCGGAGGAGCTTACGTTCTCTGAGGGAGCACAGGACTCAAAAACAGTATGAGTTAAGTCCCTGGAGTCGCGTATTGTCCGTATAGGACAAACATTGACTATTCCAATGTACAATATTCTGATTTTTCAAACATCCAGTACTTCCAACAGTCCGAGTCCGAAGTGGAAGAGGACGATGCAGAACAACAACAAGGTAATTCTTTAGTTCTATTTTTACTTTATTCCATCTAATTTTCACATTGAGGTCAACCGTACAGTAAGAGCTAACGTATGTTACCAGAAGGTGTAGGGCCCACAGACGAGGATGTAGCGGCAGAGCAAGCCGCAGCGGCCGCCGGTCCCTCTGGCTCAGATCCAAAAAAGGAGGACTCACCGAAATCTTCTGACAAGAATAGCAAGAAGAAGGCCAAGGATATCCCGACAGAAACTACGACTAATGACGATAACGATAAATCTACGACGCCCTCACCTACGAAGAAGAAGGATAAGAAGAGCAAGACTGCTTCAGCAAGCCCGCCTGCAGCCGTGGAACCAGAACCGCAGGCTGAAGCTCAACCTGAACCACCTGAATCTGAAGCTGCTGTTGGGGAAGCGAAGGCTGAGACTGAGACGAAAGAGGAGGAATCGCCAGCACCGCAAGAGGAATCTGCGGCTGCTGAGGCTTCTGTTGAAGAGAACCCTGTTCCCGCAGCCGAAGCAGAAACAGAGTCCAAGGACGAAGCAAAGGCAGAAGAAACTCCTGCACCGCAAGAAGATTCTGCAGCTTCTGATCTTACTCTTGCAGATGATTCTGCTCCAGCAGCCGCGGAGGTCGAGGCAAAGAAAGCCGAGGATGGGGTGAAAGAAGATGAGGCTTCTGCGCCACAAGAAGAGGCTCCAGCGTCTGAAGTAGTTGCGACCGCCGCCTCTGAAACAGAGACAGAAAAGCCCGTTCAGGACACGGAGGCAGGGCAGTCCGCTGCGTCTCAAGAGGCTTCTTCGGCGCCAGCACCAGCGGCTGAAGTCAAACCGGAAGAAGTCCAGGCTGCCGACTGTCAAGATGAAGAAGTCAAGGCAGAAGAACCGCAACCTGACGCTGCCAAAACTGAGGAGATTCTGGCAGCTGAGAACAAACCGGATGCAAGCGAAGAGGAGGCAGAGAAGTCTGCAGGTGTCAAACCAGAAGAGCCTCAAACTGAAGCCGTCCCCCCGGAGGAGTCGGTAGCCCCCGCGGAGCCTCAAGAGGCAGTGACAGAGACTTCCCCAGAGCCTGCTCATGAGTTAACAGTGGACGCAAAGACCGAGGAGATCTCACCAGCGGAAGAAAAACAGCCAGAAAAGGAAGTAGAATCTGTTGTCGAGGAGCCAGCAGGTGAGATCGCCCCGACATCTGCTACTGAAGAGTCACCGAAAGAGTCTGGAGCTTCCGAACCGGCCGCTGAGGCAGTTGAAGAGAGCTCGGCTGAGCAGCCCACCACTGGTTCAGATGAGCCTGCTGAGGAAGCTCCAAAGGAGACCACTGTGACAGAAGCTGCCGAGCCTGCAGCTGAGCTCGCGGCCGAGCCCGTTTCAGAAGAACCTTCGACGACGGAGACTGAAGCAGGCGAAAAAGAGACCACGGAAAAGCCTACCGACGAGGAACCTGCGACGACCACAGAACCTGCTGCCGCCGTGACAGAGAACGCCTCATCAACAGAGCCTGAAGCCTTACAGGAGCCAGTGCAGGAAGCTGCCGAGGAGAAGGTGTCGACGGAACCCGAGATCTCTGATGATAAACCTTCGGAACCAACTATCCAAGAAGACAACAAAGCCACATCTGCAGAGGCGTCTTCCAAGGAGCCGCCAGCAACAGAGGCTGCTCCGGCAGATAATGAAGAGGTAAACCAAGAGCCAGCTCCTGAAAAATCAATTTCCGAGCCAGCAAGTGAGGAAGGCCCCAAGGAAGAAAAAGCAGCTGAGCCTGATGCCACACCTGTCGTAGACGAGGAGGAGAGACTAAAATCAGAAACTCAAGATGCCACGGCAGAAGTTACGCATGAAGAACCTACATCTGCCGAAGGCGAAAACAAGGAGCCAGTGACCGAAGACCCTGCTGTGGCTGTTCCCACTTCTACCGAACAAAGCCTCGTCGAAAACACATCTTCTGAATCTTCAAAAACGCAAGCTGTTGAGATTGCTGCGAATGAGGAACCTGCTCCAGCCGAAGAATCTTCTAGTGCAGAGGCAACCAGCGCCGAACCCTCCAAGGATTCAGCAGACGAAAAGCCTGCCGCTGAAGTCGACATCTCTGAGGCCGTCCCCAAAGAATCAGCGGAGAGAGCCTCTCCCGCTGAGCCCTCCGCTGAAGGAGAGATATCCAACGACTCGGCAGATGCTCCAGCTGTTGAAGAAGGAACAGCGGTCGAGGTGGTCGCCGCGGACGACGCAACCGAACCCGTGGAGCAAGTCGATGACAAACCAGCTGAGGGAGAGAAGGCTGCTGAACCCGAAACTGCAAAGGCGGACACCTCTGATGACACTCCCGCCGCCAAGGAGACTACTGCTGAAGAGCAACCTTTGGAGGCTGCTTCATCACCAGCTGCAGAGGATGCCATTCAGGAGTCTGCTGCTAATGATTCAGCCACTCAGTCAGTTACTGAACCTGGGGCTGCTCACCCCGAACAGTCAAATTCTGTCGAAGCCCCCGAAGCTCAAAATGCTGGAGAGACTGCGCCAGAGACTGCCTCTGCGATGACTGGTGAAGCTGTAAGCACAGAAGCAGCAACTGATGCCGCCAAAGAAGAATCATCTTCAGTAGAGGTTGAGCCAAAAGCCGCTGAATCCAAGCCTGAAACGGAGGCGAAGGATGCTGAAGTCTCACCAGAACGGCCTGAGCCTTTGAAAGCTGAAGAATCAGAGGCCAGCATCGAGGCCAGCGAAGAAGTGAAGCCTACCGAATCTGGTGCAACTGAGTCCTCAGACGCAGCTCCCGCGACATCAGCAGAAGAAACTAAGCCCGCTGACGCTACAGCCCTTGCTCAAGCCGCCACTGACTCTGGCCCGGCTAAAGACGACGCTGATAAGACGGATGACAGCACTGAGGAAGTCAAGGAGGAAGCCGAGCCAGAAGCTACACTAGAGTCAGAAGCCGAGACTGTCACTATTCCCGCGCCCGCTGAGGAGGTAGCTTCGGTTGATGGGACTCAGATAGATGCTGTCGAAAAGGAAGTTTCAGCCGAACCACAGCGACCTGACGCTCAAGAGCAGGAACAGAAGCCTGATGAAACGCCAGAGGTTGTGAGTACTGACGTTGAAAACAAGCCCACGGAGGAGGCTTCTCATGAGCCTGAGCCAGTGGCTTCGGATGCTGGTCCAGCTGAGAGCGAAGTATTAGCGGTAGCAGAAGCACAGCCTACAGACACTAAATCAGGGGACTCTGAACCTGCAGAACCCGCAGAGCAGCAAACGTCCGCTGTGTCTGAGCTATCAGCAGACAAGCCAGATAATAAAGCCACACTGGAGGAACAGCAAGACGTCGCTGCCATTGAAACCGAGGAGGCTACTGCTTCAGACAACAAGGCTAAAGATCTGACGGATGCTGACACAGACCCCGCCGCCAAAACCGCCCCGGAGGAACAGAGTACTGAAGTCGTCGCTGATGAGGCACAAGCTTCAGCCGATTTGGAATCCAGCCAACAGCAAGACGTCGAGAAGACCGCTGCACCCGAACCTGAGAAGCCGGAAGGCGAGGCACCGACCGAGCAGCTCAAGTCTGAGGAGAGCACGGTTGCTCCAGTCACTGTCACAGATGATGAAGCCAAGGCAGCAGAAGCCAGTCCAGCTGATGATAGCGAGCAGCCAAAGGAGGTTGAGACTGCTGTTCTCGCCACTCCCGGAGAGGCCGCAGAAAGCCCGCCATCTCCTAAGCAGGTTCACTTTGCTGAGAACGATGATGTGATTGCAGACCCAGAGTCACCAGCTGATGACATCACGGCAGCCGCTGCCTCCGAGCCAGCAGGTAGTGAACAACCAGTGTCAGAAGCCCATGGCACGGATGAATCTACCGCTGAACAAGTTGAAGAGCCCGCTGCCGAAGTTGCACCCGTCTCGGAGACTGCAGTGACTGCGGCCGTCGCTGCTCCCGCTTCTGAGCCTGCTGAGATTACGGAAGGAAAGCCAGATTCTCCAGCCCAAGACGAACCTGAAGCTGAAGTTGAAGCTCCTGCCGCGGAAGAATCAGCGACCGACAAAGCTGAGAATACAGATGCAGTCGTCGAGGCCAACAAAGAGGCCGATGCAGCCGTGACAGATGCTCCTGCAGAGGTTGTCGAGCCTGCAAGCACCACGCAAGAACCTGCGCCAGTCAAGGATGTGAAAGCGGCCGAGACCAAGGAGGCAACAGCCTCTGCGGAAGACGAAAAGCTTTCAGCGGCCGTTGCTGAAGAACCAGCACAGACTGTTGTTGACGCAGCTGAAACGCCCGATGAGTCTGCCCCTGAGGCCGCAGCATCTGCTGACACTGCTGGCGACACAGAGAAAACCGATGAAGCATCGAGAGAACCAGAGGTAGCGCAACCCCGCACAGAAGCTATCACGGCGAGCGAGCAGCCCCTGCCTACGGAAGAAGAACGTCCACAGGCAGATGAAGTCAAAGAGACTCAAGCCGAGGAAGCTTCCCAAGCTGAACCAGAGATTCCTGCCGACAAAGAAACTACGCACGATGAGGCTGTTGCCGCTACTACTGAGACTCCAGCTGACCCTGTCACCACAGAGGCAGAATCAACTGGGGAGACCAAAGAAGAAACACCCAGTGTTGAGGCTGCCGTCGAAGCTTCCCCCGCGGAGGTTGAGGAATCTGCAACGGGTGCAGCCGCTGATGAGACTGTTGAAGCCAATCAAGAAGCTGAGACTGTCGTTGAAGCAGCTGCGGACGCCAAGGACACCCCATCAGATGAGGGCCCTGAGACGACTGTGACGAAAGAGCCCACTGAGGCGCCAATAGCTGTCGAACCCCAAGACAAGCCGAGTGAAGCCGAGCCTGCGGAGCCGTCGGATGATCCCGCAAAGGTCGAATCAAGCTCTGTCGCTGATGAGGTTCCTGCAAACACTTCAACCCCAGAAGAGGCCCCCCAGGGGGCAGAGCCTGAAGCTGTTGAGCACAAGCCGGTACCAGAGGAAGCTCAGGAAGTTGCAGCAGCCGAGCCTGTTGAGACAGCTGCTGCGACTACACCCGGATCTGAAGCGACTGTCGAAGAGACCGGCGAGGCTACTCAATCCACAGAACCGGAAGCCAGCTCAGAAGAACCTCCCACAGCGGCAGAGCCAGAAGCAGCCACTGATACTGCTGCGGAGACTGCACCTGAAGAAGACGCATCTGCGGCCGCACCTGCAACAGAACCCGCTGCCGAACCACAGGTCGCTGCAGTTGAAGAAGCTCAGGAACCAGAGGCTCCCGATGCCGACGAGACGAACGCTCAAGTTGGCACCAAGGACGAACCTGCTGAGGAAGCTCAAGCCGGAGAAGTGACTCAGGACAAAGAAGCCCCAGAGATAATTTAACCTGTTTCAGATGAACCTGACGCTGACGCAGCGAAGCCTGCCACAGACGATGCTCAACCTGAAGAACAGGACCCTAAGCTGTCTGAGGCTGTTGCGGTCGAAGAGCTTGAGTCCACTCCCGTGGAAGCGGAGACAAAGGAACCTGACGCCGAGCCTGCCGCAGCACCTGTTGCTGAAGCGGAGCCTGCTGCTGAGCTTGAACAGTCTGGAACAAAAGCCGAAGAACCTACAGAGGCTACTAGGGAGGAAAAGGAGGAAGACTCCTCCAAGACTGCTGTAGCCGCTATCGCCGCTGGTGTAGCCGTTGCTGGCGGAGCAGCACTCGCAGCCACACAGCTAGCAAAAGAGAAACCAGAAGAAACCAAGGGCGAGACTAGCAGGGAAGTGCCTGCTGGAACAAAGACACCGGAGGAAGAGGAGGGTAAGGATACGGTTGGACCCATTCCTGGAGAGGAAAAATTGACACCCAAGTCGAAGAAAGGTGAGGAACTGCATTCATTCCATGATACCCCTAGTGATTTTTCCGGAGACGTTCAAGATACCAATTTGGAGAAAGATGGTGGTGCTGGCGTTCTGGAGTTAAATGAAACAAATGTTGTTGAACCTGCTATTGGGCAGGCGAAGGAAGAAGATGAAAGCACTGCCAGCGACTGTCTCGCTGGCACCTCAGAAACTGCTGAAAATCGTCTGAAAGCGCCGGCAGTCGACGAGGAAGAGTCGATTGAAGTTACACAAGAGGAGCTGTTCTCCGCTGGAACAGATGAAGTCAAAGCAACTGCTACAGTCGCTTAGGGCGCTTATGTGCAAGATGCTACTCCTGCTTTCGATGGTCAGGAAGAAGCAGTGGAACCTGCCTTGATCAGCTCGCCTACTGAAACGCCTGCTGGTGACCATGAGGATGCACCTACGACTGTTGCTCAAGAAGAGCAAGAGCACCTCACAGTCGCAGAGACCGACGCGACTCCAGGTTTGGGCGATCTCGAAGCGGCGGTAACGGCTTCCAAGGAGCACACGGATGCTCTTCCTGTTCATGAGCAACCGCTGGCCGCCTTTGAAGAAGAAGCACCCACAAGCGATTTGAGGCCAACCTCGGCGGCCGCAGTCGACAACTCAGAAGCACTAGTCGAACCTACTGCGACTACTGAACCTGAACAGACAGGCGTAGCTGCTGAAAACGAAGCGTCTGAAGTCCCAGCGGAAAATGATGCCAGGAATAGTGATTCGACTACAACTTTGCCGATTGTGGTAACTGTTTCGGAGGAAGCGCCGCCATCAACGGATGGCAGTCCAACTTTGGCCACTGATCCAGAAACCAATGATGTCGCCGAGGATAAGGAAACATCGCTTCCCTCAGCTGAAGATCTCTCCGAGAGAAAGAAGTTCTCCAGAGAAGCCTATTCTTGCCCCAGAAAATGAGGAACCAGCATCAATTTCTGTGCTAGAGCCTGAGTCAGTAGCAGAAACTGCACCCGAAACTGCACCCGAAGCTGTGGCCATCGACAACAAACCCGAGCCTCAGTTATCACCAGAGAACAAGCTTGAGTCATCAGAAGATATTGCATTATTTGATGTACCAGCAGAGTTATCAGCAATACCTGAAGATAAGCCAGCCGAAGAGGTTACTGCGGCAGCAGCGACTGACAACGAGCGTTTTTCACCGGAATCACACCAGGACGAAGAAGCCGCAGTCGTTGCATCGGGACCTGAGGAAGCTACTGTTCTCGATGCGGACACCAAGACAGATTCCGTTGTTGGTGAGCAACCTTTGTCGACGGCAGAAGCTGAGCCTGCAAGTGTCATATCTGAAGAGGTAGGAGCAGCACCATTGTCCACAGATGAGAAGACGTCAAATGCAGCAGAACCCCAGGTCTCTGAACGGGTTTTGGAAACGACGGCAGAAGAGCCTATTCATATTACAGAGACCACAACTGAGGATGAACTTCCTATCATTGATGCAGTTGTCGTTGCCGCTGCCGACGACGCTGTCCATGTCCCTGTTCCCGCTGCCAAAGAGCCTGCCCTGGCAGTGAAGGATGCAACCCTTGTGGCTGACGATGCTTTTCCCGGCCTTGAAGACACAGCCACTGTTGCTGAAGACGCGAGACCGATTCCTCCTGTTGAAGACGCTAGTCTTGCTGTTGGAGATGCTCCTCCCGCCACTGGCGATTCTGCCCCAGCTGCTGATGACACAGTCTCTGGTCTTGAAGGCGCAGTCCCTATTGCTGAAGATGTTTTAACGATTCCTGCTTTTCAAGACGCTGTTCTCCCTGTCGAGGATGCAGGGCCTGATGGTAACGATGCTGCTCCCGCTGTTGATGCTACGCCGGCTGCTGAAGACGTCACGATTTCTGCTGCTGAGGACGCTATTATTGCCGTTGATGGTCCTGTTCCTGCTGTTGTTGATGAAGCTTCTGTTACTGAGGATTCACATGCCGCCGTTGAAGATGCAGTCTGTGTGGTCGACGACACTGTTACTGCTGTTGACGCCGCTGTTTGTGCTACTGAAGACAATGGCCCGGCTGTCGACGACGAAGCCCTTGTGATCGATAATGCAGTTCCCGCCATCGAGGATGGCAGTCTCCGTCTCTCAGGCTGTGCCTCACACTGTCGAAGAGGAAGCACTGTCGAAGTCGATTGTTCCGAACGTTGCGATTCATTCTTCTATCTCTGCGGATACTGGAGCAGACAACACCATCACTGAGTCCCCTGCTACTGAAGACGTTGAAACCCCGCTCGTACTAGCAGATCAAGAACCAGTTCTCATCTCCGAAGCGGATGCTTTGGGTCTGCTGGTTGGCACAGCTAAGGAAGATCCCTCACCTACAGTGGCATCAGGGCACGAGATGACCGAAGTCACTGAAGATCCTGTAATGATCTCAGAAGAAGACGCAGTCGATGAGACAGCAGACGAGCCGGAGCAACTACCGTCATTGGTCCAGGAAGATGCTGGTATAGAGCAAAAAGAGTTACTTGCAACTCTTGAAGCTATTTATTCAGTTGCTCCAACTGATGACCTCGAGTCTCGGGATCAACACGCAGTCAAAGAAGATGATGGACCACTTGCCAAGTCTAAAGGCGAACTGAAAGATCATCAAACATCCCCTACAAATGTCCCGGTTCTTCTCGACATTTCTGGAGAAGAGATCCAGGATGAGAATGAGTCCAGAAGAGCCGAACCCAGCGACCAGCATGCTACAGCAAATGTCACCTCAGGAGTCCAGGATCAACCCTTGACTGAGTCCTGGTCACTGGTTGAGAATACTGATACTTCTGTGAGCCAGAATCAGCAGCCGGGAGTCATTCAGGATGAGAAGTCAAAAGAGCTTTCGCAACCGGAAACCTTGACGAAGATCACAAGCCCTGACACGGAGCTTCTGATTGAAGATGACCGCGCCGCAAAGGCTGTGCCAGACGGCAGTACAACGGAAGCACCAGCGACAGACTCAATCGCCCAACCGAATGAAGCTGCTCCACCTGCAACTGATACTGCTTTGGACTCTACTGCGATAACCGAGTCCCCAGTTCAGTTGCCTGCGGTAGCCGAGGCTCATGTCATGGGAGAAACAGTCGAGTTGAAAGCGGTTGACGCAACGGAACAGTCTGGAAGACAAGATTGCCAGGGAAGATCCAGCTGAAGCCCTAGCTATCTCTCATCTTACGTCGACTGAGCCACAGAACGGATCATCAGATGACACAGTGGATGTTCAGGATGCCGAGGTCTCTGAAATGGACGAGTCCAAGAAAGGCCAACTGGTCAATGCTGCTGTGGCGGAACCCGTTGCAGAAGAACCTCTTCAAGAGCCGCGGGGACCACAAGTAGCCGAGACTGTGATAGCTGCGGATAATGAACATAAAGAAGCCGTGACTCCAGTCTCCCAGAATATGCACGAGAAGTCGATCCCCGCCGGCGCCAGCGAGAAAGCACAGCTCGTTGCAATGACAGAAACGCCTGAAGTTCAGCAAAGTCCGGAACCTATTGTTGAGTCCAAGGCTGAAGAAAATCAAGCTCCTGCTCATGAGGATGGTCACTCTGCTTCACCAGACAACGACGTCGCTGAAGTCGAAAATGAGTCCACTAGTGACAAAGATCTCACAAGGAATATTGCATTTGGATCAGCGGGTGTTGCTGCTGTTGCGGGGCTTGCTGGAGTCGCATATGCAAGCCTGCGCGAGGAAAAGCCAAAGGATAATTCTGATACGGCCGCCGAAAGAGACCCAGCGGAAGAATCACAGCAGCAATCCCGCTCAGAACATCTCCGTAAGTCTTCGACGGATGGCAGTCTGGAACAACCCAAAGAAACCCCCATTGCCGAACCTGTCATTGTCGAGGCACAGCCAGCAGCTACAGAAGCTCCCGCTGAGCAGACAAGAAGCCTTGCAGCTCCTCCTTCTTTGTCCGAAATCGATCCTCGTGCCCCAACACCCGCCGTCGTTGTACCTGACGCGGCCATGGTGAATCAACATCGTGCCAAGTCTCTGAGACGCAAGCAGAAACTAGTTGTCCGAGACGCCGAGGACACTGTTGCAGCCGTAGTCGTGATTTATGCCACAGCCGAAGCTCTGAGTCCTCCAGCCAGCCCAAGGGCCGGTGCCTTCGAAGACATTGAACAAGGGTTTCCATCGGTGGTTGCACGGGAAAAAGCTGAGGACGACCTGAACCAGCTTGATACTGACTTATCTCCAGACGAATCTTCGAGACGCCATCGGGCCTCAGGTGTAGAAGGAGACGGAGAGAGGCGTCGCCGACACACACTCATTTCATTCCTCCTCATCCTACCATTCTGCCCGCTCCGGCCGTAGCCGCGAGGATGAGGAGGGTAGGGATAGCAAACGCCATTCTTCTCATGGATCGCACAGCCGACGCCATCGCTCTGATAGCTTTGAGGAGCCTTCTTCCAAGACTCCACCAAGGACGCCGAAGAGATGTGACAGTGGCTTTTCTGGTGAGAGCTCCGGAAGTTCTGGCAAGAGAAGGCTCCGAACTCCTGAAGAGCAGGCTGAGCACGAAAGACGCAAAGCAGAGCGGCAGCTCCGAGACCAAGGTTACGAGCGTCGCGAGCGCTCAGATCTTCACGATCGCCATGAGCGATCTGAGAGGTCCGAAAGATCCGAACGGCCTTCGCACAAGGAGCGCAGGAGCCGTGACACGGACTCTCCTACCGAGAGAAGCCATCATCGCTCTTCCCGTCGACATTCTCATTCCAGTCAGCAAAGATCTGAGCGTGGACCCTCTGCTACTGCTCCCGTAGAAAGAGAGCCCGTTGGTGCTCAACCAAATGATAAGAGGTTCTTCGAAGTTAAGAATGCTGAGGGCATTGTGGGCAATGGTCTTGCGCCTCAGATTGCTGGAGAGACTACAGTTGAAATTCCCGTTGAGGAATACAAGACGGCACCAGAGGCCCCGAGGAGGTCCAATACTAGTCGATCCAAGTACAGTTTCAAGCGCACCTCAACCGACCAACCTCGCACCAGGCCTGCCAAGACACGCGAGTCCATTGATGTTTCGCGAGCCTCATCATCCAAAAGCAGCGCGACACCTGCCGAAGACAGTGCCAAGAAAGCCCCAGAAGACAGTGCTCGAAAAGCTAGGCAAAGTGAGCGCAACAAGAAATCTCGTGAGGAGAAGAAGCCCTCTGGAATTAGAGGTGTTTTCAGGAAGATATTTGGCTAGTGTTGTTTTATGTTTTATTTTGTGGACTACCATGATGTATGATGTATATGAGTCTACGGCCTCGAGTAGCTGAGAGATTGCTTGACGTATCAGCCTTGGGTATGACTTGATGTTGCAAATATGATAGTAATGAATTTTGTTTCGGAAATGAGACTTGGCTGACACTGACATCGCCATGGTATGGTCATGGAACATCGAGACATGCACCGCTGAACATCGAGTCCTTGTTCCACATTAAAGTAAAGACAAAAACCTCGAGCTTCTACTCTGATTCTTAGACCAAATAATCCCCTTCCCAAGGCCAGTTTGAGAAAGAGATCAAGTGATAATTACAGTCTCCAAAATGCAAGTCTTGATCACGTGATGATATGCATACTAGACATTTTGTACCAGCGTCTCTTATCGACTACATCGAAACCCCACAATTAATCCGAGGAGCCCTAATTGCCAGCCATTTTGCCCATCCCACCAAATTTTCCGCGCAGCCGAGCCCACCAAGCCCGCCCAGGTAGAGCGCCAATTGGGGAAAATTCACAAGGTGGGCTGCCGCCATTGTTTCTCATTTTTCCTTCCCATACTACATCACGCATATTCTACAAAGGCGCAGGATTCGACCTCTTTGCGTTCTTCCAATAACTCATTCACTCAATCGTCAAAAATGGCTCCTCAAACTGTATGTAACTGACACCGCTTTGCTGTTAGGCGCAATGTCATCGCCAAGCTCTTCTAGGTTTCGGAACGTCGTCGTCGCCCGCCGAACACTGTAGTTCGATGCTGGAATGTCTTGACTTGTTCTGGCGGAGGATGATTAGTGTCGATGGGCACGAGGACAACCGGAACTGTCGAAGAGCTGGCGCTGTGAATCAAAATGTAGTAGGCTAAGTTGTCATCTCTCTATAGAAGAAGTCTGGCAAGGCCCAGAAGCAGACCAAGAAGGTATGTCAATACGGAACGCAAGCACTACTCTTTCCTTTATTTGGGTTTGATATGCTGACCATTAATGCAGTTCATCATCAACGCTCAGCAGCCCGCTAGCGACAAGATCTTCGACGTCTCCGCTTTCGAGAAGTTCCTTCAGGACACCATCAAGGTCGAGGGCCGCACCAACAACCTGGGCGACAATGTCATTGTCCAGCAGCAGGGTGAGGGCAAGATCGAGGTCATTGCCCACAACGACCTGTCTGGCCGCTACCTCAAGTACCTGTGCGTAATTCCCTCCGAACAAGACGATTTTAATTTTAATTTTAATTTTAATTTAATTTAATTTTTTTTGGTTGAAAAGAGATCCGTAACTAACCGTATCCTTTTTCCCGTTGAACAGGACCAAGAAGTTCCTCAAGAAGCAGCAGCTCCGTGACTGGCTCCGCGTCGTCTCCACCTCCCGCGGTGTCTACGAGCTCAAGTTCTTCAACGTCGTCAACGACGAGGCCGATGAGGATGACGAGTAAATTAGGTCCGCTTCGCTGCGTCTCTAATTGCAAGTCATCGGGAACGAGAAATGGATTGGGCAATATCTGGATGGGATATGAACGGGCCCAAGGCTTCGTGTTATACAATGCTAGCTTGACGACATGTATACCGCCAATACAACCAGCCATTTTGAGTGAACTACTATGATCTGCACTTGCCGTACCAGCATGAATGACAAACACAGTAAAGCGATACGTACAAGAAAAAGCCACGCGGTCAATCCCATGTCAAGCAGACTGATTGAATTCTATGTGTCCAAAGCCACAACGTGCCATCCATATGCGACTTACAATCTTGCCGCAGATCCGTCAGCTGCTGGGTATATGCCTCTTAGTTAAACAAGTATACAAACTGTAATTCCGAATAACCACACAAGTCGTCTTCTACGGCAGCGTCCTCATGACACCCTCGAACACCAACAAAGCCGTAGCATTTGCCGGGAACGCTCGCAAGAAGCACGGTAAAAATCCTCTCCAGTAGCCTCTCCATCCGCTCTCCCTCCACACTGCGACCGTGACGTTCTTCCACCGCGGGAACTTGCGCTCGCCGTCACCCAGGCCGCCGCCCAATGGATTTGTCATTATCCGCTGCTTCACCAGATCACTCGGATAGCTCGTCAGCCAGAATATCTGGGCACTAAGTCCACCGGCCCAGAAGTTGATAGCAGGCGCACTCATGTTCGTCTTCTGCCTCATCCACCTCGAAATCATATCGTAGCTGCCCCACCAAAAGAAGAACAGGCTGCGAAAGATCATAGTCGCACAGAGTCCGTGGTACACACCCCGCACGCCGTGATGTGTGTATATCTTGCGAAGGCAGTCTATGGGCCCGGAGTACCTTCGTTGGGCTTTGTCGGCTGCGTACTGTATTTGGAGACGTACCTTGACGTGTTCTACTGGCGCGGCGATGAAGCTAACTGTCGCGCCGGCAAAAATCCCTGCTATGCCGTGGCCGAGGGGCGGGAGATAGGTTGGCGATGAGCTGGCGTCGCCGAGGAGAGCCTTGAAGCCGAGGCCAGCGCCGTCTCCTGCGCCGGGCGTCCATGAGGATGCGTGGAAGACGTGCTCGGCCATGAGGCGGCGGTAGACGGTGAGTGAGCCGAGCATGATGGAGTCCATGAACATCCAGCCCACGAGGGGAGGCGTCGCGCCTTTGTAGAGTCCCCTTATGCCTTCATTCTTGATGGTCTGGGTGACGCACTGGAGGGGACCGCTGAAACGCCCCTTGTTGGTGGTTTGGAGCCGAACCTTGATTGTGTCAAAGGGGTGGCCGACTATTTACTTTGCATCAGTTTCTCACGATCTGGTGTGATGAGATTAGAAGTTTGATGTTACATACCCGTCAGCTTGGACACACCACTGAACACACCCGCCACGAAGCCCTTGTAGTCACGACTCGATGACTTCTTGTTGGCCACATCCGGCGAAGAGCTCTGCGTGCTCGGTGCGTTTTGCATCGTCGGTGACGCCATGCTTGCGACAACAGCAGGCTTTTGAGGTGCAATCGCGCTGCTGGGTGCAAATGGACCAAGAAGTTCTTGCCCTGGTTATGACAAGCTTATGCGGCCCGCAGGACTCCGCGATCGGCGGGATGAGGTTGAACTGCGATGCGATTTACGAGGCCATTGATTGCGATGCGATCTTGTGGGTAAAATCAGGACAATGTGTGACTTGAAATGTGTTATTTCGTCGCAGCGTGATGAAAACAACCTGAGATTGCAATGCTGAAGCGTGGTCAAGTGGACATGTACAAAACTCAGTATTCATCCGCGAGGATTTCCTGGGCCACGGTGACGGGCAAGGATGGATGAGCCAGCGTATTAGCTATATAAAACAAAATAAAAATGCTCGCGCGCAAATACGGTGTGGCCACACCAAGTTTTATCGAGCAGCCAGAACGGGTCCAGATGTAAGTGGCCCAGGCTGTGAGATAGTCAAGAGTTCGAGTCCCCCGAAGACAACGACCTGACACAATGAAGCTCCCAGTTACATCTTATTCCGCTACAACGCGTTCGTCTTATGAGTCTGAAGTCAAAGGGTCGTACATCCGGGCGCCGGACTAACCGCCGGAAAACCTTTTTTTTATTTGTTTTTCCCCCCCCCCTCCCTTTTCGAAAATACCATTCCGCTTTTATTTACATCTCTGATCGCGCTTGCTCGAAAAGAAGGTACATTTCTCACCACACCTACCTAAGTACTCAACAGGAGACATGTGAAGCCGTTATTTTTTCTTTCGATGCTAATTTCAAATCCTGCATGTGGTTTGTGACCGAACCCCTTTGCTGGATACTGCGTGCACTAAGGTATAGCTGAATTTGCAAGGCAGGGGTGCTGACATTTCCACTCAATGTCACGGCCCTAGACTCAAAGCCTTCTTAATGCCCCCCCTTTCACTCAATTATACAATGCCAAGAATTTCTCCAACAACACTGCGATAAATGCCCTGCGGATCCAGCTTTTGTCTCACAGCTTTGAATCGTTCAAGGTGCTGCCAAGCATATTGCGTTAGTCACCATGTATGGTCTTTCCAGTCCCAGATAGGAGTCAACTCACGGTAGGATCCAGGTTTTTCTTTGCTCGCTGGAGAACGTCGCGAGTATTCTTCGTCCAGTGCGGGCGGCAGGGGAACTCCTTGACCAGAGTGTTGGCAACGTTGATATCTGTCGCTAGTCAGTGATGATTGTCACCCCATCGATTTTGCCTGTACGAAACTTACAAAAGTCCTCATTGTATCGCTTCTTATCGCCGACGGTGGGTTTGTACGTCGGGAAGTCAAACATGATGGCTCCCTTGCTCCAATCCTGTCCGTCCGATGTATTGTACGTGACTTGGCCCAGAAAGTCATAGTGCGCCTTGCCAAACTTGATGTTGATGCCACTGCGGTACGTCGCGGTCATGAAAATCAGTTTCTTGGCCTCCGCGTCGAACAATTCTCGAACCCGATTGAGCATCTTGTTGGCCATCGTCACTGGAAACGCCAGCTCCAAGGTGTAGCCATGCAAGCCATAATCCCATTCGGCCTTCTGGTCTGGGTAAAGACCTCCGATGAGAACGTCGTAGTGGTAGCCGTATACGGGCCATTCCTTGATGGGCTCATTGGTGGTCTTCTCGTGGAAGTTGGGTGCTTCCCACTGGCCGAAAAAGATCTCCTCGGCAAGCCAGTTCGACGATGGAAGATACTTGCCGCTGTCGAGAAGGACGTGTGCGGCGTTACCTTCGAGAGCTGTGACGGAAAAGGTGGATTGGAAGCCTTGCTGCTGGCTTTTGCCGGCGTCGATGGGATCATAGTATCGCCAGTGAAACTTGCGCTTGTACGGCCACCACTGTGTGCTGGATTAGCTGGGCGGATGCTGGCAGTCGATCACGGAGAAATTTTAGAAGGCTAGCCTACCCAGAGATTAGCAGTCATGTATGGGGAGATCATTCCATAGATGTCGCCGTTGAGGACATCCTTCTCTTCCAATCTTTGTCATGTATCAGCTGGTCTGTTAAATTGACTGGTATCGAGTCCTTTAACTTACGTCTTTTGCATAGCATACACCTTGGTTTCCGGGAAAATCTTCAACTTGATCCTCGAAATGATGCCAAGAAGACCCAGCGACGTCGACGCCGCCAACCATTCGTCATTTGACTCGTCGCGCTCAATGTGGCGAATCCTCACCACGGCCGTCGACGATGTCTAGTGCAAGCACACCACCGACAACGGCGGCATCTTCTCGTAGTGATGTTCCGTGAGCGCCCATGGCAATGCTGCCACCGAGCGTGATGTTCCAATTCACAAGACCGGTGCCCATGTTCGCACCTCGCTCATGCAAGTACTCAGCGAGCTGAAAAAAGGTGACGCCTCCCTCAATCATGACAGAGCCACCCTTGAGGTCAAAGTCCCAGATCTTGTTCACATTTTCCGTGCGAATAATGATGGTCTGGTCGTCGGAGCATTGCGTATCGTACCACATATGACCCTTTCCACCCGCGCGGACTTGAAGCCCTCTCTTGGCCGCGTCCTTGACGAGCGACTGGATGTGCTCAACGCTGGTGGCATTGTGCACCTCAGTGACATTATAGCATGATGGAAAACCAGGGCCATCAAAAGTGTTGTATTCAAAAGCAGATGCCAGCCCCAGAGCCGGCAACAGCTTTAACAAAACCGCAACAGAAAACATTGTGGCTCGGGCTATGAAGATGACGTGAAGCTATTCGTATGGCTCGACCACACATCCATCAGCAGTCGGTGATCCGACTCATCGCGCGCCGAGGCCTTGCTTCTTATTTGAAGTCTACCCTCAAAGGATCGTGCTGTAAATTAAGCGAGGCGATTAAGTGTGGTTCGGAGCTCGGGGTTTTGAGCCTATGCACGACCTTGTGACGGATAGTGTGGTTGCTTCCCTCTCGCATCCCTTTCCCATCATGTCCAACATGATGCTGCTGATTGGGTGGGAAATCTCACACACCAGATGAAAGGAGCAAGCGGGAACTAGTCCATGGACGCATCAACGGAGGTGCCTTCTTGATTCTCCTTTAAGCATATGCGCTAGCTTGGCGCTAATCCACAGCGTTGTGCGGAGAACCCTGTTTCCCACCGGCCATAGGCTGGGGCTCAACTTGAGTCGGCGCGACGTCGAACGGTGACGACGCGGGAACATGTACGATACCCAGGTCCGTTGAGTGTTCTATAGCCCCCTCTTTCCACCGCTTTCAGTGCGCCTCGGACGTGGGACCGGCGCCGGCAGGATCTCGAATCTTGTTTCTGATATAGGCTAATTTCCCTCGAAGTCGGGGCCGTGAGCGAAAGCCCTTCGCTTGACGCTTTGATCCTCATAGCGACTTATACGCCTAGGCTTCACATGGAAATTTTGTGCAACTCAACTGGCTGAGACACTAATATTCAAACCCGAAGGTTCCGGTAGCTGGAACTGCTGACGAAATGTTCTCTATCCTGTGAACTTGCGCCAATGTCGAAGCGGGCAAATGCTGAGTGATCGCTTGGGACATTTCCTGTGGAGTCGTGTCGTAGTACCTTTGACTTGCGTCTTATCAATCTCGCGGGGCCATCCTGCCGGGTCGGCCTGCCGCAGTATGTTCTACCCATTGAAAGGATAGTACTCCGTAGGCATTGCCGAATCATCCTGGAAGTTGATGAAAATTGGGTTAGGTTTTCGACATTTGTGAGCTCATACAGCTAAGAAGGGGTCGTTCATATATACAGACAATCCACATTCACCCCATTCGTTCGCGCAAGAGTAAAAAAAAAAGAAGAGAAAAAAATAATAGAAGCAGACCGTCGCTGAAATGTTCATGAATATTTCATGCACTGGTCCTCCATTGCGCGGCATGTCTAAGAGCGCGGGGACAGTGCACGGCAGACCCAGTGTTGTGGATGCTAACAGTTTCTGCACTACATATGGAAGCAGAGCTTACAGTGGGGGTCATATTTCTCGGTCCTTTGTCATATTAACGGTCATGGTCTGAATCTCGGAGCATACTAATCGGATATTAAAAAGAGTCTGGGTGACCATACTCGGGAAGTTCTCTACATTCGAATATCTGATTGTTTTCTGATTCCATGGTCCTCAAAATAACTTCCTCTCAATTTTGGAACAGCCCTCGAAAAGAGATGTCTGGTAAATTGTATAAGTATGGAAAATACCTCTGAGCACTCTGCAAATGTAACTGGTTGCTATATTTAGTAGCGAGGCAGCTGATGACAGATGAAGTCATAACTCATGAGCTTCACGCACTCAAGCATTCTGAAGTCAGTGCACAGGTAATTTGAGCACCATATGTGCCTTCAATGTGTCATGGGAGAGACAGTATGTGTCACACTCCGTCAAGCTACCTTCTACGGGCCTGGTCGCACTACCATGGATCGAGTCTGTATAGTGTGCAGGTGCAGAAAACATTCATCTGATCTCAGGTTACAGATTAGCAAATCGATTAATGCCCTTTCCGCATCTGCCTCACTGCATCAAGGAAATGCGGTATGAGCGACGTGGAATGCAGCTGAGGGACCATTCCATTTGCTGTATGTAAAATAAACTTCTTCGAGAAATGACTTCGTAGCAGGCGACGGTTCCGACGGCGCGTGTGTATTGCTTGCGCAATCATCCCCTCGAAGCTGACCACCATACCGCTGAAGGACGGTGACGAGTCACCGAGGCTCGTAAAATCACACAAGCCTCCATGTTGAGGCCCCAAACCTCGTTCAGCTACTATTTCTGGCTTGCTGCGTCAGACGGGGTGAGCCTCTTTGGCTTGTTTGAATGGCGCAGAAGCCTGCATAAAAAGTCCCGAGACCCCTATCGGAATCATTGAATGTCTCAAGGAAACATCCTTCTCTGAGTGGCCGACGCCTGCGCCATTATTGACCCAATGGTTTCAGCTTGATTCCAAAACCTGGCTCGTTGTCCCCTCACAATGGCACGTTGGAAAGAGTGAAGCTGAACAGGGAAAAATATGACAATCATAAATATGCAAGCCCAATCAGCCCTGCCAGAATGATCATGTGGCTCTGACAAGCAGCTGCATATAAACGTACTGTCGGTACTCGCAGAAACTGATTGTTTTGGTAACAAAAACTCCAAGAGAGGGGCAAAAAACACCGTCTGCTTTTGTTCCTGAAGTAACCACAAAAAGGATGCCTGAAGCGAACAACGGCGGGCCCCAAATCAATATACCCACACAAACCGGTCGCGTGGCACTTCTATGGACATCTATAGCTGTCGCAGTATTCACATCGCTTATCCAGGGCTTGATCACGACAATTGTACAAGTCGCTGAAGACCAAAGCCTGTGGACTTTTCGGTATGCAACAATGGCAAACCGGACACAAGTGTCGAAAAGTGATAGGATTGACCCCAACTCTGCATAGCTTCCGAATCGCCCGCTTTGAGCATTGGTGGTGGACGACGGTTTCGATCTTGTTAAGCACATCATTCGCATTGATCATATTGACATTTCTCGCCGGCAACAGCCAGGATGCAGTTGGTGTGCTCGCCCTGTCCACCGCCACGACCATTGCGATTGTGCGCTTCACCGTTCCTGCGTGGCGGAACCGCGTCTTTATAGAAAATCGCTGGCTGGCGTGGACTGGGCCTAATCTTACTTCTATCCGCCGTATCTATCGCGATTTGTGCGGAGATGCGAAACACTGGGAACGACTCGCCAGGGCCTACCCGGATCGACGAACCAATTCGGCGCCGTCGGACGACTGAGGTCTTACGCTCATACCACCAAAGGGCTTATGGGAAGATCCTACAGCCATTCTCGAGAAATTCGGCGAGAACAAAGATGCCTACAGGTGGCCCAAGTCGGACGCACCATGTGTGTATGAAGATGGCGATATTGGCGACGGTGACGTATCGCTGCGATGGGGCGAAGATCAGGGCTTTCGCCGGAGGGTATCGCGGGCAATCAATGCGATGCCAGCCGGACTCTTAAAGTCGTACCCGGCAACAGTGGATGGCTACAAGGGCGAGGGTCTCTGTCTTGCGTACGGCATTCTTGGACGGAACAAAGGACTTCGACCCAACGAACTCCGATTCGACGCCTCGGATTCTTGGAAGAAGTCGCGCGGGATTCAACGAGACCGAGCAAATGTCTCCATTCGTACCGTCCTAGAAAACACATCTTCGTGGTCTCCGCGTCCCAACAAAGTCATGCGTTCCTATTACAGCCATGCTGTACACGAGCAATTCGGTTCGCTGCCTGCAGACTTCCAAGAGGCAGCCACGGAGCTAGCCTTGATACTCCTGGACATGAGGCAGAAGGAGCTGCGGATATGGCTGAATGATCGTTTCGAGCAGCAGGCCATGGATGTGAACTACTACTTGTCGGGCCGGAATGACGCTTTCAGACCGGCGGCGACGAACAAAGAGCTTGCAACGCTGTACCGGGCCAGCTACACAAGCATGATCATTTCGATCAACTTCTTGCCATCTGGTCGGATCAGAGTGAACAATCTGTCTCTCAAAACGCCTGTACGGCCAGACTTGACCTGTTTCGCACTCCTATACCTTGCTGAAC
This sequence comes from Periglandula ipomoeae IasaF13, assembly GCA_000222875.2. Classification (NCBI taxonomy): domain Eukaryota; kingdom Fungi; phylum Ascomycota; class Sordariomycetes; order Hypocreales; family Clavicipitaceae; genus Periglandula; species Periglandula ipomoeae. Next base: position 81,140 of record AFRD01000095.1, read on the forward strand.
ATGCTATATCATGGGATTCCCAGGCGGGAGAATGGATCGAGGGCCCGGGCGCCGAGATGCCTCAGTGGTGGCAGCACAATTAGGTTCGCGACAGACTGCAGCATGAACAGGAGAGCTTGAAGCCTGGGTGGAAGGAACCTGCTGCCTGGCTGCTGGGCTTAAAGTAGTTTCCTCCGGAGCTGGAGTTCAGCAAAGAAGCTAATACTTGGCCGGTGGTCAAGTATGTTCCTGATAAGACAGTGATGACCCTCCTCTGAGTCGGGATTTATTTAGAGTTGCGACGTGGGTAATCTAATAAGGTTAGAATGGTATTTCGACGCGTGGGTCGTGAAAGTGAGTTGGAGGCCGATTAATGATGATTTGTATGTATTTGAGTTCATGGACACCTGAAGTGTTCGAAATTGGCCTCGAGCTGTAAGTACGACAGGGTTATGAGCGGGGGACTTATTTCACGTTGATCAACTTTGTCTTCGGGCGTTTCTATGTGTAGATAGACTCAAATATAGATTATGTCATGCCTTCAAGGTGCAACTCCCAGACCGCGTTGTGCATCCATCGGCTATTCTGGACTTGACTTATATGCAATGGAACTGTGATTAATGGTGTGCTACACCAACGATGTCGTCAACCATAGGATTGGTTTCATGCGTGGTATATTGGCCCCAACAGTTATAATAGAAACCTCGATACCTCGAAATAACTTCAAGATACACAAGTTTGGGTCTCCTGGCCTTTTCGCGTCTTCAAAGTCCTCCAATACAACTGAGACGTCAAGCCTTCCGGCGTGAACATTTTTCAACATTTGATCAGCAAGCTCAATCTTGGACGCGATCTCTGGCTACACCTACATTATGCAGTCACACTCCAAGGATAGTTACGGTGCTTGCCAAGTTCTAATGAATATATTTCATTACGGGGTACTCAATTGGCCTTTCGGCCGGTACCAGACGACCGCCGAGAAATCCCCGCTTCTGTCTAACGCCGAAACCAAAATATCTGGAGAAGAATGGATGGAGCCAACCCAGAGCCAGCAATGCATTAATCAGCAACAAAATTTCAATGATTATTAATTTTCTCTTTTTCGAACTGCGGTACCATGACGTATGAAGCGCGGAATTGACTTTCGTCCAATAATGCAGCGCTAGTCTTATTCGAGCGAGAATGTGGACTGTGACAAGCACATTCTGGATTGATAAGCATAGCCGAAAGGGAACATAAAAGGTGTCGCGGGCCGGTGCGCCATCAAGACCGCCACAAGCCTAGTCATTTCCATGACTTTTCGCGGGGTGCAAAAAATATGACGAACTCTTCAAACGGCGTGATGAAAGCTCTCGTTACAACAGGCGAGAAAGGGGCCAAAGTGGCAGAGGTAATTGATGGCCAGGAACTCCGTATTCATTTTGTTCTTCATCTATTGACCAAATACAAAGGTTCCCATTCCCAAACCCGGCCCTGGCGAAATTCTCGTCAAGGTCAATTATGTAGCACAGAATCCGACAGATTGGAAGTCAACGCAGTCGGCGAAAGAAGCGGGCAAGACAATTGGATGCGATTTTGCTGGCACCATCGCCGACTCCAATGGTTCACCGTTTAAAGAGGGCCAGCGCGTGGCAGGCTGGGTCTTTGGCTGTCACGTTGACCCTCCGCGCGGTGCATTTGCCGAGTATCTCATTACCGAGAGCAACCTTGTATTTTCCGTCCCGGACTCTGTTACAGATGCTGAAGCGTCTGTGGTTCCATTGGCGGTTGCAACGGTTGTGCAGGCGCTGTTTCAAAGGCTGCAGCTTCCAGAGCCAACGAAGCCTGCCAAGGATTCTATTCCAGTGTTCATCAATGGCGCGACGGGGAGCGTTGGCTTATATGCTGTGCAGCTGGCGAAGAAGGCCGGTCTTTTTGTCATCGCGACGGGAAGCAAGAAGAATCACGACCTCTTGAAGGGACTGGGTGCGGATGTGACCGTGGATTACAAGGACGCAGACTGGATCGACCAGGTGCGTAAAGCAACCAACGACAACCTACAGTACGCCTTTGACTGCATGAGCGAGGTGGAAACAACAAAGTCGGTGGTGCAGGCCATCTCATCCAAGGGTGGACATGTCATATGCATTCTCCCTCGAAAAGGGGATGAGGTCGGCGCTCCAGCCAACGTCAAGGTGGAAAGCACGCTGGCTTACACCGTCTTTTGGAACCCGCCAGCGTCGTACAAGGCGTTTGAGAACATTGATGGGGATCGGACCGAGGACAAGAAGTTCTGGGAAAAGTACCTCAAGGTGCTGCCAAAATGGCTCGAAGATGGCCATCTCAAGCCCAACCCGCAGAAAGAGCTGGGCGGACTCGAAGACATACCGCGGGGCTTCGAACTGCAAAATAATGGCGGTGTGAGCGCTGCGAAGTTGGTTTACAAAATTGCGTCTTAGGTATTGATATAATATTATTAATAGATCCGAGCAGACTAGAATCCAAATTGGATCAGATCATGTTCGTGTTCACTGTCTGCGGTGAGTGGGCTGACGGCAAAATCAATCTCGACCGGCACTAACAGCGCTGGCCTCAAAGTCTGGTGGCAGTCGGGGCTGGGGCTTTGGAGGCACCAGAGCGCAGCCCCCAGAACGGCACGCCGAAGACAACACTGAAGCATCCCAGCGCCAGCGCATAGCCTGCATGGGTCTGGTGCTGTCAATTGTCTCCCAGTGCCCGCTCGTGAACCCCTGGTCGCCATGGGCAGCCAACCGGCACTGGACCCAGCCCCCGCCTGCAGCCACGTCCAGTGAGAGCCCACCAGACGCCACCATCCCAGTGCCGACACTCAGTTGAGTCGATTCAATCATCGTTTGGTGCCTGGCATCACCCGTCCAGGGTCCAGGGTCCCTCCTCCCCTGACCAGAAGAGGCCGGGACATCAGCGTTGACTGGCACTGCATTCCACTGACCAACTTCCCATCTACTCTACGTATGTATGCTGTGCAAAACCACCAAGAGTCCAAATCGCCTCGGTCCAATTGCAATTACAATTGCTCTTGATCGTACACATCTCACTCTCCGTCGCTCGGACCGCCATGTCGAACAATGACAACAGTGAAGCTGCTGCCCTGGCTAGGGCGACGGGCAACGACTTGTATCGGGCAGGCAAACTCTTTCAGGGTACTCAATCTAAGCCATCCACCCTTCAATTCACTGCATGGACTGTAGTTGACAGTTGATACAGCCGATAAGGCCTACAAAAAAGCGGCAGCTCTAACCCCCAAGGACCCCTCGCCTTTCTCCAATCTATCGGCTGTGAGATATGAGATGGGCGACTATCAAGGAGCCGTTATCTACGCCAAGAAAGCGCTATCATTGACCAGCCCCGGGACTGACGAGTCTGTGAAGAAGGACAGACTACATAGCAGAATGGCAAAGTGCTTCTTGCTCTCATTGAACCTCAGCTCCGCCAAGGATGCCATCTCTGGCATCAGCAATAGTGATCTTCGTAATGAACTCGCTGAATCACTCACAGCCCTGGAAGGTCTACTGAAAGAATCACCAGACGAAGGCTCTCTCAGGACCCAGATTCTTGACCGGATACCACGGTATAAACCCTCTTTGTGAGTTAATCTTGCTCACCATTTTGGCCGAAGTCGGTCCATTCATCATTGACCGAGTACCAAGGCAAGACGTACCAGAATACTACGCTATGGGTCATGACCACATGGAGTTCTTGAAAGAGCGATTTGGAGGGTCATCATCTGGAAGACAAGAAGTCTCCTTTCTCTTCGCTAGTAGCGGTGATGGACGCAATGTCTTCACCACCATTTTGCACATGTCACTTCGGGATCGAAAGGCGAAAACCTTTTCTTTCCGAAGACTTCATTTCACTCTGATTGATCTGAAACCAGCTGCACTAGCCAGAGTGCTCATCTTCTTCACTTTAATGGCCGAATGTGGCACTGAGACGATGCAAGGGTCGCCACAGGCTGATGACTATTCTTTGGACATGGCTTACCTCTTCAGCTGTCAGATAATCCCCCCTTTCGTCGAAGCCAGACTACAGAGCAAAATCCGGCAGCTCATCGAGAAGCTTGAGGGCGGGAGAGACCCTCTCGACTTTGTCTATGTCCCAGAAAACGACCGGAAGCCTCTAATCCGGGTGCTTCGTCAATGGCAGCACCCATGGAGTGGCTTGGCTAAGGTGTCGGATGTGAGGGCTAAAATGCAGAGATACCTCTCGCAACGATCTCTCTCCGGGCCCCTTCCCGGCCCCGGTCCGAAATTTGGTACCGAGTCAGAGAGGGCGGACTTGGCAAAGCTCTCGGCAGTCTTGCCATCTCAAGCGGTTGCCAAGAGGCGTGAGGCTGCTCTTGTAAGTCCTATGCAAGTGTATCGATCAACCGGAAAGAGCAGACAATTGCTCCAATACATCGATGCAAACTGGAGGGTCAATAATACGCTCACAGACTATGATTTTGCCGACAGGGGCAGACAAATGCAAGAAGGGGACGACTTGGCCAACCTCGAGTTTGATCCTCTGGATGCGTCAGAGTCATTAGCCCCTCCATTGCCGGTAGGGGGGAAGATTTGCTCCATTGAGAATCTTGCGCGCATGTTTCAAGCCTTCAGTGTTGCAGCGTCTTCTATGTGTACTGAGAAATGTTTAGTCGTGGAGCTGATCATAGGAGAGATGGCGGACATCATGGAGCGCATGCGCCACAAACTACTGGACCATCGGCAATTGTCTCCGAAGAATAGTTCAATACTTGATCCGACGCAGTTCCCCTGCACATATGACTAAATGCATATGAGTAACGTCCCGTAAGATGTTCATATTCTCCATCGATCTTTGTGCAGAGATCGAAGTCTAACAAAAGCCGTTCTTGATCAGAGACTACATTGGCGGGCATCTTACGACGTTCTTGAACGCCCGGTCACTCCTCAAGGATGACCGACCATCCAGCCTCCGGTTCACCAACCTTCTCAATCCGCCAGAATTTGAGACAGTCAGAATATCTGCTCATGCACCAAATGGACCGTATTCGTCGACACTTCCATATTACACGGCGCCCAGGCGGGGTCACGGAGAGAGATGTACCGCCAATGTTCGGCGGTGCGTTCAGCCCCTTTGCATTTGAGGGGTATATCGTTTGGGATACAGTCCCGTTTTCCAAGATGATGTTCCAGGATTTGATGCCCAAAGTCGAGTTTGAGAGATGGATCTACGGCCATTTACTCAAGATTTGCCTCCCGCATACAAGACCCATTATTACCAGCTCGCCCATGTACGCGCCCCTCAATCTCATCCGCCTTGTTATTGCCATGTTTGAGGTCGGTTATCCGGCGCACTGGCTCCTTCGATTACTTTCTTCCATCTGTACAGGTACCATCACTACAAGTGCTCGTCCACCAATGAAACTCGCCAGCAATCCCGCTGTGGTGGACGCGAAGCATCCAGCACAGGCGATAGGGGTGCAACCATGGGTTCCTGAGTTTACCACTCTATCGAGCATTTGGCGTCGCATAATCCCGTTTGGAATCGACTCGCTGAACGGATCACTTGTGCCGCTGGACACAATATGTCGGTACAGCGTCACTTTCCCACCCTTTCGCGATAGGCAGGAACACCACCCTCACTTCATGCTTGTATTTTGGAACACCGAGGTGGGATCTGCTAAGAAGCCTCCTGAAAATATACGCAGACTTTTGCTAGATGGTGACGATGGAGACCGCTCGGCGTCAGCCAAGAATATTCGCGAGAGAGGCATCATCCGTGTGACTGCGTTTCGGTATACATTCGACACAAGAACGGCCGAGTTCTGGATGCGGTGTGATAGGATGGAACAGATGCGTAATGGCAAATGGAAGGTGTTCATTTGGAGGACAGACGCGTGGACCCGAGTCACGGATGGGATGGATGTGTCTTTAGGGGTGATGACAGGCGAGAGGTGGACTGGAACACCCTAGGTGAGGCGACTCTGCTGTTTTTACGACAGAGCTGAGCTATATCAAGGCTGCTGAGTGATCTACTCCGTAGCCTGTTTGAACTAATTGCAACCCGTTGCATTGCAAGACATGTCAGCATGTTCCCCATCGTTCTGTTGTAAAGATTGCTTTCTCCAATACCCGTTGGAAGCATCAAATGAGGAAGCCGTAGAATCTGCTACACTGCAGAGCCTAGAAAGGTTCTCGCAGGAGCCCTTCAAAGTTTGCAGAAAGCTTATCCGGCTCTGCAAACTTCAAGATGATAGAATCGTCTCGCAAACGACATGCGTTTGTCCCAGTGGCGACTCTCTGCTCGCCTTGCGCGCGTGCCCCTCGAACAAGCTGCGAAGTTCTCGGCTGGCGCCGTTCCGCAAATTGCGTAAAGATCTTTGTCAATAATTCGATGTCGAGAGATGAGATGGGTTTCTCGCTGCCCCCAAACGAAGTCAAGTCAGGGAAAGCTTGGCTGAGATGGAAGCAGTCCTCCCTATTGACATGTATTATTAGTCGTCACTCACATACCAAACAGAGCGATTTAGCATAACTACTTACAAGGCTTGATTTGCGCCTTGCCCCAAATGAGGACTTGTCGGATGAGCTGCGTCTCCAACCAGGACGCATCGTCCTGAATGCCATTGTTTCGGCTGCAGCTCTTCGCGATCGAAGAGACCAAACTTGATGATTCTCTCGGAAGACTTGATCATATCCAATACTGCGTCGTCCCAGCCTTGAAGAAGTCTGCATATTTGAGTTCTCTGCTGACCCAGCTCGTCTTGGCGGTATGGTCGCCATGTTTCGCCAGTCTCTTCTGCCTCTCGCTGTGTGATGGCCCAGGATGTGCGGGTCTCAGAAATGGGATAGCATATGACGTGCATGCCGTCGCCGTACCAGTTGCGCATTGCCGAGATATTTGCGAACGAACTTGATGTTTTTGAGATACCAGCAGTCTAAACGGGGTGTGTCTCTTTCAGCTCAAGAACAATAGACAGGTTCAAAACGGTGTCTTACCTGCGTGAGTCCCGTGTAGGCAGGCGGTGCCTCGGTCAAGTTCCCCGATCGCAATATCGTCTCCCTTGTTGCTGACTTGATGCCGTCGCATCCTATTAAGATCGAGCCGGTAACAGATCGATCTCCGTCAAAGTACGCTGTGACAGAGTCGCCATGTTCTTGAATGTTCAAAAGTTTCCAGCCCTGTCGCA
>AFRD01000094.1:0-88432 GCA_000222875.2 Periglandula ipomoeae IasaF13
AAACAGACAGCTGGAGCCAGACGCAGAGTTTGACGCAATGTCACCTTGCATGAGCTGAACGCAAGTCGACAATCACGCCATTTCGCAACATTTACCGGAAATGGAGGCATTGGCTAATATCACAACCAACGCCTAGCTGCCAAGCGCCTTAGCCCAAAGATGATCCATGTGCGCTCTCCAACGCTTGGCCGAAGCTGGCCCGCGACATGCGGCCTTTGTGTGACCACCCAATCGTCGATCGCTCCAAAATAACTGCGTGTCACTCAGATGAAGCCTGTTGCTGAACAAGGAGTGCAGGACAAGAAAAGCTGCAGGCAAGAGTTCTCGGGCACTCGGTCACACCGGTCGTGGATCTCGAGTCATTCATTGACTCACTGATCGGCTGTAAGGAATGTGCTCTTGCGTCAACAAAGAGCAAGTTTAGGAACTTTTGCTGTGAGGCCGTTTCCGTCGACCCGTCGACGCCCCTTGGCTCATCCTTGAACTGCAATGACCTCCCACATCTGGCACTGCCGAAGGGACGCGTGATACGCCTGCCTGGCTAGCCATGTCGAGCTGTGCGACGAGTTCTCAAGAACTGCCCCGGAGAAAATGCGGAAAGACACAGCAAAGCCACGGGTCGCGTGCAGAACATACTTGGACGGCCAGACGAAGATGCCGCTATCAGGTAGACGCAAAAGTATTTAAAGCGGGCTTGGTTCGTCTTCCACGTTGTCTCGACTTACCATTCATTCTCCAATCCAGACGCTTCAAAAGAGATATTCACCGCAAACAATACAAGAGACACCCAATTTCAGCTTTTTTGTTCAAGCGTTATCATGCATTCGCCTATTTTCCCACGGGGTGCTGCTCTCCCATACGATTCTAACGCTATCGTGAAGATACGACCTTCTTTTGCTCATCATGGCCCAGCCCAACGCAGAACATCGGGTTTTGCATCTGCTGAACGTATATCCGCCCATAGGTTATTGGGGCCTAGCACCAATCCAGGCGCAACCCCAACCAATGCTTATGCCCTCACACATGAGTCGGATACGCATCCTTTGGGGCTGGAGAGAGCCATCAACGAGCACTCAGAGCCGATTGAGCCGCCCCTTTCTGGTCACGATCAATGTAAGTTCACACCCGCTTTCCGCGCTTCATAATCCGAAAGACGTCTGTATTGATTATATAAGCTTCTATGGTCCCTGGTTATCGCAATGGTCTTCCCACCAACCATTCAGAGATCACTCCGCAGCCACATTCAGGCTCCACAGCCTCGAAGCCTTGCAGGACCAAAGAAAAAGCGAGATCTCCTGCTGTTCATGATTCCAAGCGACGTAAGACGACCCCTCGAGATTCGGTGGACGATGAGTCCGCCGAGGGATGTAGATACACCAGGGCACATGCTCGCATCTATGAGAACTTGGCGGCACAGAGCGGGAAAACGACGTTTTGAGTCCTTTTTTGAATTGGAGCGGTTGGCTGATGTTAGGCGATGGGATGAGGGTCAGATACAGGTTTTGGCTGTGTGGAAACCATATTGGGTAGATCTCGAGGATCTTGGGGGTGAGGGGGCTCGCAAATCTGCGAAAAAATTGATTGTCGACAAATTCGGGGAAGAGACTTGGACTAAGGCGTCAGATGGGTGGGATGTAATGGAACCATATGCAACGAATTGCATCGATTACGAGTACGAGTGATACGGAGTATTTTAGTGATAGTTCAATTGAGTCATAGTTCCGCTTACATGGGGCTGCGCCCTTGATTTGCGTTCGCGGTATTGTAGTGGCGACCTAGTTCGACGTTTGGTATGGAATGATCTATACATATGGCGCTGCTGCCATGTATTAACTACTGTGCCATGGTGCCAGCATAGAGGGATGTAGGGGAGCCATTGAAAGTGCGCTTCTCGCCCCCAAAGCCGCCGGTTCCTGCAAAGAGTGCATGGTCTGTAGTCCAAGACAATACTGTCACCTCCTAGCGGCCCTCAGACTACCAGGTGTCGTGGAATCAACTACCTCGCTGATATTCTACCCAGAAACTTATGCCCATCTTGTCAGCCACCTTGTCAGCCACCTTGTCAGCATAGTAAGTTTGGGTCTTAAGTGTTGACAGCGACGAGGCCGCCTGGAGAGCGTTGCCATACTCGCCACCCTGCGTATTGACGTCCGCTCCGTTGCCGATTAGATCTCTTGCGGGCGCTATAAGCCGATCGAAACATGCATAGTAGAGTCTGGAACCTTGTGGAAGACCTGGATCAGGGTTCCAATCCCTGTCAGCCTGATACAATTGAGCCCATCGTTGAAACGTCACTTCTGTCTCTAGGAACCTGACTGTCGCTCGAACTACATCTTCCGAGGTCTGAGCCAACGCAGCATGACCCGTCCGGACTTCCGTCGCATATCTTGCCATCGGAAAATGCCGCTTAATTTCTTCGTGGCTACCGTTGATGTCCGTAAGATAAGTCAAGCACGTTGTCGTGATGGAGATGCTGGCAGTCACGATGTTGAACTGGTTCTCTCCCCGTAGGTACTCCTTGACGGAAAAGTGGGCAAGATGTAGCTCTTTATCGGTGGAGTGAACGACTGTCACTAAGCTAGGACAGTAGGTCAAAACGTCCGTCTCGCAAAACAATCGACGCTTGACGTCAAACCCTCGAGGCTCGTTCGATCTGTGTTGCTATTACTTCTTTAGCCTCGTTCAATTTGAGAGGTCGCTTTCAGTGCACCATAAACTGCAGGAGCCGTATCGCGTCGGTTTTAAACTCCCTCGGTATGCTCTCCATCATGCGTTGGTATGTCTCTTCCAGATTCCGTGGCAAAGATGCGAGAGCTTTCTCGATAGCCGCCTCGTGAGGGCATCGAGCTAGGCTGTCCAATTGACAGAACGCCCACCTGAACCTAAGCAGAGCGTCAGCAACCCATCAGCTTATCGATTGAAGCAGTAATATCTCACATCCCGTCGGCCCCATCGCCAACCTTCCTCCGAATCCGCTGGACGACATCCTGGGACAAGCGCTTGTCCCGAAAATCAGATCGTTGTGAAAGCTGTGCTGCGACGCACGATCGGATATCGGTGTTGACAGACTCCTTGTCGAGTGCTAAGCAGTTTTCCTCGCCTATCGACGAGGGGATGTCGCGCATGAACTCGAGTTCAGGCCGACTGGTACAAATCAGCTGAACATGGCCCAACTCTGGCCTAGACACCAAGTCCTTCATCCACAGGAGAAGTTCACCCCTTGTTGTCGACTCGTCCAGGGCGTCCAGAACGATAGAGCCTTTCTTCTGGAATGCAAGCATTTTGCACACAACGTCCTCGAGCGTCTTTGTAGCGGGTTGATCGCGGCCATCCTGGTGTGCTTGGAATGATGAGTCAAGCAGACCTCCAGAACCAGTCCCCCCTTGGTAGAGTTGGAAAGTAAGCGACCGCAGCATGGCATCTAAGGTCTGCTTTGTCGTGTCGTTAAAGTCAAAGAAGAAGCTGAGGCTGAGACGGTCGTTTTCCTTCGTGAGATGATCCAGCACAGTCGCACTGAGGACCGTCTTTCCACATCCCGAGAGTCCATTCAGCCATAAATGTCGACGCGGTCCCGCGTGCCACTCCTGGAAGACCGGGTTGTCGAGGAGCCACGCGCCTGTTCCCTCATGGCGGAGCTTCCTCGCTTGGTTGGCATTTGTAGACGGATCTGAGGGGCAAAGCCAGCGCTTGATCATATCTGTACGAAGGTCAGACCTGATGGAATTAGTTGCAGCTTTCGTTGCAACTGTCGTCTGCTGAACGCTATCGATCTGTTGCTGAACTACTCGCGGTCAGGACTTATTCCAAATTCAGATGCGTTGTATGACAAATGCGGTACTAACGCTCTTAACTACTTCCGACCTCGCTGAATATCCCGAAGTCGTCGCAACTTCCCTCATATTTTCTTGTGGAAATGTTGCTCCTCAGCGCTCGAGCTATTGTGCAACACCAGTCTCAATAGAAAGCAAAGCATCTCTAACTGCAACAGTGCCCGGATGCTGATCGCCAAGAATCCGCTTCCTCCTTTCCAGAACCTCCCTCGTTATCTGCGCCCCTTCGTCTAGCTTGCCCTGTTTGCCGAGTGTTGACGCAAGATTGTTCATCGCTGATATTGTATCTGGATGCTCGCCCCCGAGAATCCGCTTTCTTTTTTGGAGTACCTCACCCTCACCCAATGCGGCTTCCTTCCACCACCCAATATCATTGAAGAAAAGATAGAAACGTTCTACAGTGTCCAGGGAAGAAATCTGTTTGTCGTCACAAACTAGTGGCAGCTTTATGAATGCCTTTAGGTTTTATGTTGCATCTGACGCGACAAGTAACTTCATTTTAGGCTTTGTTGGTTGGTGTTTCATTTTTTGTATGTTTTCGTCAAGCATTTGTGATGCTGCGAACCAAAAGGCACACGCTTCCTGTCCAAATTGCAGTCGATCATAGGCCCATGCATGAACAAGGCGGTGTATTGAATAAGAAATACTTTTGGCCTAAAATAACACAGGGAGTACTTTCGCAGTATCTGGAAACAGTCCTCCAGGTAAGACACATCCACCTTGCCCCGAAAGCCCACTAATGACGTTGAATGTGATTCATTGCTTAAGCCAAAGAGCTCAAGAAATATATCTTCAAAGTGAATGAATTACAATAGCGTAAGAAGACGACATGCATCGGGATTTCTCTCGGACACTGCGTTGTACGATGTTTCCCAAACTGTCATAACGCTATGGGAATAGCCCATTTCATTTTCATCTGGCATCTTTAACAGCAAATCTTGGCGGCGACGGCGGAAATCTTCCAGATTAGACGAGAGCCGCGGCGTTTGAGAGATGTAGCTTCGTGCCATGCTGACCGCTAGGGCGAGGTTACCTAGCTCCTTCAAGATATGTCCGGCCTCGGTTTCAAGACCATCCCGCGATGACTCTAACTCGGCACATGTTAGGAAGAGCTCGACACTTTGAGACTCTTGAAACTCCCGGACCCAGACGCCTTCAAATGTCGACATTCTTTGTGAAATGGACGATCGGCTGGTAATAATAATGTGCACATTTGGGGATTTCGGGAAGTATTCTTGCAGCGGCACATAGGTTTTGTCCTTCTTGTCCAAGGAATCAACGCCGTCAAAGACCAAGAGAAACCTTCCTCCACTCCTTGTAAACCAGAGCAGGAATTCTCGTTTTACGTCTTCAGAGCCCAGTTTGATAGGATGAGTCTTCAAGAGCAGGTGATATATAGCCAAGAAGTCTCTGTCAATATCGGCCGGCTGGTTACCACGGATCCAGAACGACGCGTCATACTCTTTTTGGTAGTGCGAGAGATAGCTTCGAGCTAGCTGCGCTTTTCACGCTCCTCCCATGCCCACACACCTACTTTTCTCACCTCATTTTGTCGATTCGCGTCTGGAGGCCTCTCGAATTGCTCTCGTATCCTTTCAAGGAGATCTGGTCGTTGAACAAACGTCTTGACTGGCGCGATTGAGTCGTCCAAAGGGTGACTTGGGACATGGTCTTTCGTTACAGGATGGACTTCTGCTTAAGAGGGAATGCACGTCAGAATTTCTAACTAGACGAAAAATAGATTGTATACAAAGCAGAGGGTCTCCGAACTAACCATTTGCAACACACTTCAGAGCCTGCTCAATCTCAATATTGATCGTTCCCAGCACAACTCTACAGTTTGGATCGTGCATAGAATCAAACTTGCAAATAGCACCCTGATCGACGTCGATGCCTATCTGTGTTTCGCGCCGACCGGAAAGATTCAGTGTTGCAGATTTTTTGTCAACAATCTATCCTCAATTAGCGAGACCAAAGTTTACAGAAAACGAGTTGACGTACTGTGCCTATCTTGCCATAGCTCTGACCCTCGAATATGCTGATGACCCGAGCGCTATCAATGGACTTTCTTGTTACACATTACAAAGCCGTCATGGAGCAATTTCGGCATAAAATCACCATGGTTGATCTCATTATGACCAGCTGGTACAAGTTCGACGATTACTATACGCGTACAGATGATGCGCCAGTTTAAGCTGCTGCAATTTTGCTTCACCCCAGCCTCCGAGAAGCGCATCTAAGGGAGCCATGGAAGGACCAGCCTCAATACGTTGGCCCGGCAATTGAGGCCGTATGCAGGCTATGGGATAATTCCAAGCCGCAAAAAGAACTTGAAGTCGAGGAGGATCTTTCGGCTTACGAGGCATATAAGACACGGATCTACCAAAAGTCGTCCTGCCACGATGAATTCAGCCGGCTCATTGAGGGCCCAACGCTGCCAATTGGTGTCTCTTCTGCCCTTTCCTGGTGGCTTGAGCCGACGCAACAAACTTCATATCCATCTCTCCACCGCCTTGCAATAAATATTTTCTCGATACCAGCAATGTCAGCGGAAGCTGAACGTGTATTCAGCGGAGCCCGCCGTATCGTTTCTTGGGATAGAAGTCGGCTATCTGCGCAGATAGTGGAGTACATGGAGTGCTTGAAGCACTGGATTAAGAACGGGCTTCTGGATCAGCCATGTATGATCCCAGAGACATTAGGTGATGGCTTGGTTGCTGGAGACATAAAAGTGCTATCTGAGGAGGATGGAAACTAGTGCAGTCCCCTTAAAATAAGCATATGAGCATTTGGACTAGTCAGGGGCTAATGAATCACTGAATCCGATAATTGATCCTGAATCCGAGGCATGGTTCAATAACTAAGCTGAATCCGACTTTGGATTCAGATCAATTGGTTAATTACATGCCTGTTCAATCCAATGAAGAAACACCACCGTTCAAACCGTCTCCTCTACAGCCAACTGTTTGTATTTTAGGCTTTAATTAGACACTCACACCCAATAGTGCATCTCAGCTCCAGTATGTCAACTTGGATCGACTGATTATCGGATAGTGACGCTCGCCTTCGGGGCTCCTCATCTCTTTTCCTTCTGCTAAATGTTCGTGACTGTTTGTAAAACAGTCGTCAGTGTCGTTTTCCAGATGCCTGCCACCAGATCGTGAGGAGTTTGGAACTGCTTCTTTGGCCGGAGGCACAATGAAATGAATGCTGCAGAGGTACTCTACACAGCGTTGCACCGCCGCTTCAACCTCGTCTGAGGTACCGGATGCTCCCATTGATCTGACAAAGGCTTCTTCAGCCCGTATTCTATTACCAATGCTCGACCCTAAAAATAGCTGAATACCCCAAAGAGGGTGAGCTTCCTTGTCTCGCTCAAGCTCAACACTGGCTTGACCAATCCACGAAACCCAGTCCATCTGTTTAAGAGAGAGTCGAACCTGTGACTGGATGGCATGCCAGAATAGGTGCACTGGTAAACCGCGGTTAATGTCATCCAATATCACAGTAGAGTTCGTTGCTCCATTCCCTCGAGCATCTTCGCGGCCGGGGCTATAAGAGATAAAAAGCCCGGAAGAAGCATTGGCTGCTCCTAGTTGCGCCCGATAAGCTACGTGCCTTGCGATGTAGGTGACCTCTGCTATTTCCAGCCAGTAGTCTGGCGGGTCACAAGGAAAGGATCCCATGTAAACGGCTCCGGCGACCAACCTCCAGATAAAGTCGTCAGTGTTACAAAGGCCAGCCACCTGATCACCAATTATGTAGCCAGGTTTGATAACGACGAAGGTGCGGCTCCCATTCGCCAATTTCGGCTCGTCCTCATGTGCGGGACAAAACTGGACGGCTTCGTCGTATAATTTGCCCGCAGTCAGTGTTAGTTGTTCCGACACATACTTGGTCTGGCTGTACCCTTCGGAATTATCGATAGTCCAAAGATACTCTGCGTCGGATTGACCCTGACCTTGTTTGATGCCACCAGAGATAAATATAAAGGTTCGAAGGTGTTGGGACTGGAGGGCAGTCTCTAGTAAATAGAAGGTTGAGATGACATTTGCTCTTTCCAGGACATCATAACTGGCGCTATAATTGACAACGGCACCGTTATGAATGATGATGTCAATTTTCGACAACTCTGCCCATTTTTCTTCTCGCAGTCCCAACCGCGGTTCGGTCAAGTTCCCTACCCAGACCTCAATGCGACAGAACGCATTCTTCTGCCACCACCCTGCAGTAATTGCGACTTCACGAACTCGGTCTTTGGCAGTATCAATATCAGCTGCCCGAACTAGGACAATGACCTTCCTCACCAAGTGGCTGCTGAATAGCTCACCCAAGATGTGTATCCCGAGATACCCAGTCGCACCCGTCAGTAATACTTGCGAGCCCCGGCTGCGAAAAGAATGAGCTGTTGGAAGACATATCGATATCGTTCGTAGGTTTGCTACCCAGGTGTTCAGAACAGTAGCAATATCCATCCGCGGCTCATCGAGCGTCTGGCCATTGTTGTGCTGCTCGAGCTGTGTTGCGAGATATTGAATTGTAGTCTCTCGGCGCAAGAGTTCTGGGACTTTCGTGGGCAAATTAAACTCTGTCAGTAATGCTTTAGAGAGGCGGATGGCACGAAGGGAATCTCCGCCGCATTGAAGAAAGCTTATGTTCGCGTGAATCGTGGCCGCCTCCACTCCCAGAAGTTCCGCCCAAAGCCGCCGAAGCGCCAACTCAGTATCATTACATGGTGAAATAAAGCCTTCCTGTGGAAATATATGGCATGACAGCAAGTCTCGATGAGATATCTGTGATGCTAAAGAGCGCAGAAGTCTTCTGTCAACTTTTCCGGATGGAGTTAAGGGCACTTCCGACAGTTGGAAATACAGAGATGGTATCATATAGGTAGGAAGTGCCGCCCGTAGTGAACAATCTAGCTCCGACTGAAGACCCCGTAGCAATGATCCCGGCGCATAGATATCTATGCATGGTATACTTGCAGACTTGGCCAGATGCTTCTGTAGCAAGCCGAGTGGGCGGTCCACATATAAAAAACAGCAAATGCTCACATTGTCACTACCTTGGCTGAAATTTATCGGCTCAACGAGTACTTCCAGCACTCGAACGGGCGATATCAGGTCTCCTGACCGGAGGCAATACCAAATACGAAACTCGACTTCACTCAGCTCGACACGCTGGCCACGTATTTTAATCATAGTATCTTTACGGCCGATATAGTCGAATGTCAAGTCTTGGTTGTTTCGCACAAGATCTCCAGTTCTATATAGCCTGCCACGTCGACCGGCGACACAGCTATGACCGTCAGTTAGCCATGCTGGATCAACAGCAAAGGCTGCCTCTGTTTGCTGTGGCGCATTCAGGTACCCTGATGTCAACATGGGGCTCTCCACTAACATCTCTCCCACCTCGCCGAACCCACAAAGAACATCTGAGTCGTCGGGACGAACAACCCAGCAGTTCCCGGGATGTCGAGAACTTAGTTGTGAAGGTACCCAGCTCTCCTTGATCAAGGGTGCAAGAGCAACGATCGGACACTCCGATGCTCCGTACCAACTAAATAGACAAAGCCCCATGTCCAATAAAGGGTGAATTCGCGATGTAGGTGCCTCACCCACCAACACGATCGCTTTAATTGGCGTCGAGGCAACGGCTTCAGCCAGCATGGACATCATGACGGACGGGGTGGTACAAATGTAATTTGCCTGCATCGTTTTGATAGCTGCGATGGGTTGGTTCAGTCTCTCCGTCTCTGAAGGAATACAAAGACATCCACCAGCCACCAGAGTCATGAAGATCTCGTGGAGGCTTATGTCGAATGAGAATGAGCTAAACTGAAACAGCCGAGAACCCTGGCCAAGCCGGAGGATTTGCGACCCGTATACGGCGGCGGTTGCGATGCATTCTGGGCCTAACGTCACGCCCTTTGGCAATCCGGTGCTCCCTGATGTAAACACAACAGCCGCAACTTTGGCTGGTACGTTTTTGGCTGGCTGCCATGGGTCGCTCAACGACTTGTTTTCAAGGGCGAGGGCATCCACAGGGAGCACTGGTGCTACTGTACTGACTGCTATTGTGGTCTCCGATGTTATGAGGATGCAAGGTGGATCCAGCATATCCAGAATTTCAGCAAGCCTGGCGGTTGGCGTCTGGATATCTAAAGGAGCTATGCCCCAACCTCCAAGCAGTGCCCCGACCATGGCTATAGGCATCCATTTTGACTTGCTCATCACGATTGGCAGCACCTTGCCATGGTGTGGGCAAACATTTTGAGACAAATAGTTGGCTAGATTTGAGGCTAAATGCATAATTTGTCCGTAGGTGCATTCTCCGTCCCAAGCGCTGATGGCTGGTCGATCGCTCTGCGCACCTGCGCGCTGAGCGATTAGCTCTTGGACGGTAGTGGAGATTGCACTAGGAACTTCAGCGTTCCGTACCCATAGTTGGTGAAGTTCTGGGTTTGTGAGTGAAGTCATTGAGGTGCAAAAACAAATTGGCGAATGTATTGGAGCAGACTTTGCGCAGCGTTATTTTGCTAATAGCCATTTATACAGAGACCTTAGGCAGGGAGATTGCTTGGAGGCTCTGAGCCTAAAACTATTTATGGGTAACGCAGTTCGCAGCAAAACTTTATAGAAGCTGTTTCTATGCATTGTCTAGCTAGGAAATGTAGGCTGCCTTAAGAGCAGCACCCACGGAGAAATGACGTCATGTTTTAGAAGTATGTAAGAACCCACGGAGAAAGCTAGCAAGGGTTAGACCGCATTCCCCAGTGGATAACCCGCGGGGTTGCGGGTGTCGCAGCTTGACTCAATGTAACCCGCCTGGGATATGACTCTCGTTGGGGGATATGAAATCTCTAGATACTCGTGTAAACCTGTAATCTAGTGGAGACTGAGCTATCATGTTTGAACCGGTTGGTCCGCAGAAGTTGCCAACTTACTATCAGATCTATATTAGGAGACATCGCCAGTCGACTCGGTCGTCGATCTTGATTACTCAAAGCTCCACCACACGTTAGGAAAGATGGAGACTGCTATCACTAGCGCAAGACCAGAGGTCCGTGTGCTTGACCTTGCTAAATTTCTCGGTGACGATATCCACGCACAAAATCTATTTTGCAAGGAGCTCGTCCAGTGTCTCAGAGATGTAGGATTTGTTAAGCTTATCAACCACGGCATTACTGAGGCTGAACAGCAGAGAGTGTTTGCATGGGTGAATAAGAAATCCCGTCCCTCTTGAAAGAAGAAGCTCGCTAACGTGTGTGTATATGAAAGAGTAAGAGGCTGTTCGCGCTACCCATTGAAGCAAAGGCGAAAGCTGCGCACCCACCGCGGCCAAATCCAAACCGTGGCTTTAGCTTTGTTGGGCAGGAGACGCTGTCCAAGGTCAAAGATTACGAAAAAGGCAACTTAGAGGGCCTTGTTGTTTACGACGTAAAGGTGACTCTTAAGCCCAAACTGACCTACGGAGTAGGTCCAGACTGACTACTTCACAGGAATCCTTCGACCAAGGTTCAGCGAACGATGCGCTCCAACCCAATATCTGGCCAAGTGAGGACGATATCCCCGGATTTCGAACGTTCATGGAGTCATTCTATGAGAGCTGCCACCAGGTATACCTTCGGCTCCTTCGTTGCCTTGCAATAGGTATAGGCCTTCATCCAACGTTCTTCCAGGACCTTTGTCGCCAAACCTCGTCCGAACTGCGCCTTAATCACTATCCGGGCTGTAATCCCCAATGCCTTGTCCAAGGTGCTAAAAGGATTTCTGAGCACACCGACTTTGGCGCAGTTACACTGCTATTCCAAGACTCAGTCGGTGGGCTGGAGATAGAAGACCAAGCCAATCTGGGAAATTACTTCCCAGTGTCTTCTGGGGGGATCTCAGAGATGATTGTGAACATTGGTGACTGTCTCCAGCGGTGGACCAACGACGTCTTTCATTCGACAAGCCACCGTGTGGTTCTTCCTGATGATGCACGGGATTGGGTTGAAGACAGGTATTCCGTTGCGTACTTTGGCAAACCGGATTGGGGACAGACTGTTGGAAGTCTACAGGAGTTTTTGTCCGAAGGTATAACACCCAAGTACGACAATATCACCGCTTGGGAGTACAACCAAGAGAAACTGGCGTTGGTCTACTGAATAACTTCCCACCAGCTTACACCCTAATGTTAGGCTGCTGTAGGACTGCAGGGCTTAGGGTGTGCAAATACAATGAAATTATTTGAGTGAGAATTATCTGAATGATGAAAGAAATGAATGATGTGCGCAAAACGTCATCGCTTTGGTAAAGTCGTAACAAAGAACCAAGTCTGAGACAATTTCAAAGTCGTAGAGAGTAGATGACGGAATATCAGCCGCACATTATTCTCACCTTAAAATCACGCCTGGAAGAATTAAAATACGAGCTCTCAATTGCAGCGATCGCGGGTTGGGCTGTTGCATTGCTTTATCCACAGTCAGAGGCTGGTTTGGAGAATCCGAAATCAAAATTATGCTTGGCTCGTGGCCATAGTTGCTCATATTTATAAACATTCTGAGGCGAACCCATACATGATTGGTTTCTGTTGCAACATTGGTGGCTTTGATTTATTGTAATTTTGATGGAGTCCAAAACGTGATGTTTTTGCCACCGTCACCCCCGCAGTTTTGTAATGCAGCTGCCTAGCAAATTGGAGGCTTCTGTCAATAATTCCCATCGTGTGTTGAGAAACCCATCGCGCAGAATCAGCAACAAGCCCAAACACCGATTGCGTCCTTGCATCCCTTGCAGATCACTGGGAGACTGCACGCCGCCCACGCGCTGTAGGAACTCCAGCATGTCGCGGCGTTGCTCTGCGGCGGTCGTTAGAGAAGGCGGAAAGGGGATCGGACCATCCAGCGCAAACCCATAACACCAGACCACTAATACCGCCATATAGATGACCCACGGTCGATTGAGGTTGCCGTCATGACGTCCCGAATAAATGACCTCGTCGTCCGAACCCCTATTCAAGAAACACTCCGACAGGAACTTCAAGGCATGAAAAGCAGCTTCTCGAGCGGAGGAGTCGATAGCCCATCGCTCAGACATCTCTTTTAGCGCCGCATTTCCGTCTCTTGACTGTCCAGCTCGTTGAACAGCGTCGGCAAAGCTTTGGCATTGGACAATGTCTATATGCGACGACATGTAGGCAAGTCCCTGCAATACACCGCACGTGGCAAAAAAATTATCCTCGCCTAGTGAACGCCGGGCCGGAGATTCACAGCTCAAGGTTCGTGTCCCATTCTGTCCAAGTGCATCGTTAAAGTGCCGCCGCCAGTTATCAGAGGCCTTCAGCAATGCCAACCGCCGATTATCTCGGTCGCGTAGCGACTGTGGAATGTCAACAGAGCACACTTGTAGCCTCCGATGGTTCATATGGCATAATACACTGAGAAAGCCGGCCATAACAATGGACATCGCGAAGGCGTTGGTTCGCACTCGTCGTCCCTCAAGAGTTCCTTTGAGCCCGTCTAGAAACATGACCGACCTCACACCACTCGCTTGCAAGCTGAACTGCACTCGTACCGCTTCAGCCGCACTGGCCGCCGACCATAATGCATCATCGCAGGGCAGCGGTAGTTGAAGCTCGTGCGCTGTCATCTTGGCAGGCCGTGCAAACATAGCAGCATGCGCCGACTCGAGCATGAAGGCTGCAAACACGACCCTTCGGGTGGCTTCTTCCTTGATCCAGCCTGTCCAGAATTCGTCCAATGCGGAGTACGACGCCATGTTAGAGCCCGGTGCAGAGCACATTGGCGGCTTATTTGGTGAACTGGTTGGGGAAGCATCAGCAGAGCGCCAGTTCAGCAGGCCACTACGGCGCATCAGTGCCAATGTGGTGTCATGATGGATATGCGCTCGCTCGTGGAGCAAGCGAGTGGAATACATTTTCTCGTGGACCTCTATGAGCAGCAGGGTCTGGAATACCCAGAGTTTGGTTGGAGCCTGAAACTCGGCATCCATGAATACCTCCCATCGAAGATGCCAGACAATAAAATTGGCCAGTTCTGAGACTGTTTCGGTTACGTCAGGGCCGTGGATACGATCCAGTGTCGACGCTCCGATGGCGATTATGGCCAAAAGAAGGAGGTTGGGCACCTGGTCAGCGGCAAAAGCAGGACGATGCAAGATGGGTAACTGCGGATGAAAGTGGTACCAGTATGATTTGATGTATGCTCGCATCATGCGTAGACTTAGGATGTGATTATCGTGCTTTACATTACCATCTAAGAAAGTATCTTTGCGGTTAGCCACTGCCGAGTACGCAGCCTCATTGAAGCGCGTCGCCATCAGATGCAATAGTTCCTGGAGCTTGTCCTCTGACATGATGGTGCACGGCGATCCGGGGTCTAAGGTCCCGACACTCATGGATCGGTCTGAGATGGCGCCGCCTATCCCATTGATTGTCTCACCGACACCGAATTGGTTTTGAAGCTGGGCGGCATCCAGGTAGCTGGGCATGATGCCTGTCCATGATGGATACGCGACTGAGGACAGGGGTACGGATGGTTCGTTGAACAGCCACGCATCGAAATCATCTTCCATGGCGAAAGGAGACCGCTGTTGTATCGCACTACCGAAAGCCGGGTAGCCTGATGAGTCGAGTGAGTCGAATGCTGGATGTACAACTCCTAGCCCGTAGGCTGTAGTATTTGACATGGAATCCAGCGCATCTGGTCTTGCGTCTTGAGCCGGTGATGTCGACCCTGACGATGATGGGGGCTCGAGGGAGATATGCGATTGCTCGTTGACTGATATTGGAAAGCTCGGTTGGGAGTCGTATACAGCCGGAGGTGCTGTGGCTGAGCCACTCAATTCGGTAGGGATCGAGAAGATGGTACTGCTTGGGTCTTGGGTTTGGTTGGCGGATACTGAAATTGGTTCAGGCATGGAAGCTTTCTGGTCGTCACCGTGACTACGCTCACATGAAATGGCAGGCGTGGGCACTGGGTGTTGATCATGACCTGAGACATACGAAGCCTTCCGCGTCTGGGCAAGGTTACACATTTGGATTGGTAGAGAGCTTTCGTGGTGCGAAGCTAGTGGCTGGAAGCTAAAGTCTCGGTTTTTATGGATCGATGCCGAAGAGGATGACGCCACGGCATTATATTGGTTTGCCTGGTCACTTGCTTCCAAGGAATACATCAACTCTGTCGCTGGTATCTGATGCGATGGGGTATTGGTAGTTGAAAAAGAGATGGTCGGAGGCCGAGAAGGTTGAGAAATTGGCGGACTGGAGGCCCCGGAAACTGTCAGGGAGAAGTAATGGCTGTGCTGGGTTTTGGACCTTTGCCTCATGTGTCGTTGTCGGTGCCGGACAAACAGGTCCTGTCGCACAAATACTCGGTAGCAACCGAGGACGTCACAAGGATAGATTTTCTTGGGGGTATCTAATAGGAGGCATCGAAGGGCAAAATGGTTGAGTGGTCAGTCATGTCAATTTTGGAGGAGATGGATGGACATACGGTTCAGCTGATGGCGATACA
Source organism: Periglandula ipomoeae IasaF13 (assembly GCA_000222875.2). Classification (NCBI taxonomy): domain Eukaryota; kingdom Fungi; phylum Ascomycota; class Sordariomycetes; order Hypocreales; family Clavicipitaceae; genus Periglandula; species Periglandula ipomoeae. Next base: position 15,349 of record AFRD01000094.1, read on the forward strand.
GATGTCCCGCGCGAGAGTAGCTCTTGTCGCAGCCTTCAACGGTACATCGGAAGGTACGATCGAATTGGGCATTGCGAATGTTACTCTGCTTTGGTGGAGTCACATTGCCCGCTACATGTCCGCCCGCCTCACTGTCGGAAGAGGCCACTATTTCATCCAGGTCTATTCCCCGAATGGTGCTGTCGAGCGGTGTCATGGTGACTCTTTCATAAAGCCTGCAGGCCATCTCTGGCCATAAACCTAGGGTCTTGATAGGGCATTATTATACTACTAGGTTTTCGGCTTCTCGGCACCGGGCGGAATGGTTTGAAGCCCGGGCCGCGATGGCGTGCTGACTTGGCTGAAAATGGTGGATGATTTCGCCTTTCCGGTAGCCTTGATCATCTTCGCGTATGGGCCGGGCGGAAAGGTGGCGGGCGGGTGACGATCGGCATTAGGCCGTTTGGTCCACATGTTGTAGGTGCTGACGCAGGAGGGAATAACTGTTGCCAGAGTGAGTCCACTTTTTGGTGCAGTGGTTACTAGGTACTGTATCTTCAGCAGCAGAAAAATGCCCATCTCAGCTCATCCGACATTTGACAGGCTCGCAATACTGACCAATTTTGGTCAAGGCTGTTTAGCGCTAGGTATAAGTGGCGCTTGCAGGTTGCTTGGCAGATTTTCATCCGGTGCTTTGCCATGCTTTCTTGCTCATCCAATCCATTGAGCTAACGCGGGGACGGACGGCATACATCCCCGGCCGCGCTGCAGGGTATTAGGTAGGGGCCAACAGGGTTAGGTGCTGAGCTGCTGAACAGGGTGGGCCGCACAGGCAGTTTGCGCCACCGTCGCCGCCAGAGACAGCACAACGCTCCCACGACCCACCCGCGCAACGACGAATCGACGTCTCTTTGACTGAGTGTCCCGATCCTTATTAAGAAGCCTTTTGTCACAATTCCACAAGGTGGTGAAATATCTGAGAATTTCATGCTTAAGTGGGGCCATACTGCGACGCTCATTCAACATGTGGCTAGCTGAGATGGACGCCGCTGCATTGGAGCAGCGTACACGGGTCGGCCCGTCCCCGCTCCTCGCTCCTTGCACGATATCCTTGATATCTCCCAACTAACAGCCGCCGCTGAAATGAAAGCGCCCCCGATCGTACTCAAGCTGGCTTTCCCCAATCCATGGCCTAAAGATGCAGTCTGAGCCGGACTTGAACTTTGAGCTACAAGAGTTGCTCGCGCAGCTCGCTCGTTTCCTCAGTGTCAACGAAAGCAGAATCTCGGCGGCGCAAGTGTCACGCTGTTTTCAACACCTGTCAACAATAGAAATCACAGCGCTGCATCGCCTTTTCTTCCTGCTCTATCAGAGAAATGTTGGCCTGACTTGGGCGGACTTAGTACTATACAGAAGCTAATCGAGCCCACCAAGACAGGCACCATCCATCGACTACGGACATCGCCACCAGGCACCAAAGCCAAAGGGCACCAGCAGAAATCCACCTCGGGCTTCCCGGGTTACGCTGACGGTCTCTCGCTGAGAGCACAACCACGCCCTCGCACTATTTCTCCACGCCAACACCGCCAGAGAGATGATGGCGGTTCAGGCACACTCACACACTACCACTCACAAAGACATTGGCCTTCATTTCCCTCGATTTCCGTCAATAACGCTCATGATGTTATTCCCAGGCTGCGCCGAGGCACCTGCACCGATCTGGTATCGACAAGCACGGCGTCAGAGAACAACCGCTGGAATACACCCAACACACTCACCATGGGCCTTTCAGATGAAGCCACTCCATCCCAGCCGTCTATCCTCAGTGCCACTGCCGACTTACCAACCGCCGTCTCATACCAACGTGACATGACCGCCAACCAAGCCCGCGCCAGTGATGACAGCTGTGGCAACACCCATTTGTCCACATGCATCGAAATTAAACTAACGCCTAGCACTGAGCGACTGTTGGAGAATTGCAAAACAAATCCTGCAGAGTTTCTACGCGCAATCAGGGAAGCTAAAGTCATTTTCCCAGCTGGGCAGGGTTGGGAAGCTGCCATTGCCACCAAGAAAGAAAACACTGACATTCGCGATCTAATGAGGATCTACCATAGATTTGAGTGTTATAATATATACAGCCATGTTGTGGAGGCTGGCTTTCACACCGGCACGCACTGGATCCGAGACAGGCGCTTCGAATTGACCGAAACCCTTTGCCACAACTTTCCCGAGCGTTTCCAAAACCAGAAAGCCGCAAATAAATGTCTAAACTGGGTTGATCAAGGTTGTAGGTATTATGAGTGGACCAAAATGTTCAGTGGAGCAGAAGATCTCGGATATCTCATTGCTTTGCCCTCCGAGATGCCGCACTCCGCGTATGTCTTAACACCAAGATGCATGGCTAAGGTCTAACAGGATAATCATGTAGGTACACATCCAGATGCACCAGAGAGAAAATGAGCGCAGCTACTGTCAAATTCAAAGAATTGGGTATAAGTAAGCTTGTGGAGGATTTACAACTTTCGCGGCTGGGAAACCATATCGCATCAGCATTGAGAGACATGACAACCAAGAAAAAGACGCATGTCAATGGTGAGCCTCATTAAAGTGTTTCGAGAGTATCTATCGATGAGCTTACCTGTCCAAATCAGGAGAAATGTCACATGACTCAACCCGAAAATCCGCGCGGTTGAGCTCGTTTTCAAATGTCACCACCGCACCACGGACTAGCCTAAACATGGCGCCGCCCGAATCATTAGTACCAAGCATCGATGAAAATATTATGCTCTTTAGTAAGCTTGCTACTCAAGCATCGAATCCGGTTTAAGAACGCAGCACTTACAATTGCCGACTAGATCCGAATGCAACAGGCCCTTCCACGGAAGATGAGCTTTTATGTCAAGGTACATCTTCGATCTTCAGCCAGTCTCTGTCACACATACTGACGCAGAGTAGGGCAGTTGATATCTGCTGCGTACTCAGAGCGTCACATAAGTCAACTCGCGACACCTTCACTACCAATCATAGATTGGTATCAGCATTTAAATGAGACGTAAGACTACAGTCAAGGTTAGAGCGGCCCTTGAGAACATGGTGAAATAGACAGCTATCGTTCCTATATCAAAAAAAAAAAAAACAAAATGAAAATCCTTTTTCCAATTGTGTCCATCTGCGCAAGAGATTGATTTATAAGTTTCTTGAAACGCAGTTGGACCATGGCAGTCAGAGAGTGGGTGTAGCTGTGGATCATGTAAACAATTACCTGAACCCGTGGACGTCACCTCCGGTTAATAGGTTCAACACCACACATTGCACATGCCATAAATTTCATCAAATTCAATCTAGGATAACACCTCACCTTTTTTAGGCATTATTCAGACGTAGAATTTAGCAAAGCCATTTTACTGTAAAGAGATGAGAAAAAAAAAAACCCCGGACAGGTCGTAACCTTGATACAGAGCTACCCTGCAACTGCAATGCTAGACGCGGGCTGAGGTTTTATCAAACAAGACACTGGCCAATGCAGTCTACCAACTAGCCTTTTCAAACAAATGATTGGCTCTTTCTCTGTTTTTACGGGTCCACCCACGGGCCAAAACAGGGTAACAATGAGTGCCTCGTCCCATGCTCCAAATTTGAACCTGGGTCCGTGTATAGAGCTGGGCTTACCCACCTTAAATATGGGGTTCGTTGGCGTCGTAGTCTTTCTGTTAACGAAACTAACCCACTGTACAGCTACCAGCCTGCTGCAGAATGCAAGCTAAAGAATACAATGATTTTGAAGCTCCAGAGATCTGCCTCGCTCAGTGGAAAAGATCATATCAGTATTTAACAGCGCTCATCGCCATGTAGGATGAAGCACCCAGAAGATCTATAGACACAGTTTTGATACAAGCCCAGTGGAAAAAATGAGTTTACCTGTTGCAGTTTCTTTTCGATCGTTGTTTGTGCTTTTCTTTACCACCACTGTCCACTCCTTGTCCACGGGAGGATCTCCAGAGACTAGTCGTGAAGAGCTATGGGGTTTTGATGTGAGTGTTTCTTTTTCGACCGCTGTGCGATCGTAGCTGAATGTGATTGAATAGTGGGCATTCTCTGGTATTTCAACATTCAACCATGTCCCTTACTCACGATGTTTGGTTAATCGTTCCGAAATGTTTGATATCGCAATTGTGGGCATTCCTTTCGATTCTCTTACTACGTACCGATCAGGTAAGACCTCTGAGCTATAAAAAAAAGGTGACACCGCTTACAACGTTAGGTGCTCGTGAGGGGCCCAAAGCAATTCGGTGGGCATCGGGGCGCCATCTCTCGGGACGAAGCTTTCATCCCAGCCTTCACTTCAACCCATACGAATCATGGGCATTGGTTTTAGACTGCGGGGATATACCTGTCATTCCAAACGACCCTGTTCTGGCGATGGAGCAGATGGATGACGCCCTAACTGAGCTGCTGTCACACTCTACATCGCGGACAAGCCGATGGAGCCATCCTCGGCTAGTGATTCTTGGTGGCGACCACTCGATTGTGCTTCCTATGCTCCGGGCCCTAAATAGGGTTCGGCAAGAGCCTGTGGCGCTTCTTCATTTCGACGCACACATCGATACTATGGCTCCCGACTCATACCCACGAAAGGCCTGGAAGTCTCATGCCTCCGAGATTAACCACGGGACGGTGTTCTGGCACGCCGCTAAGGAAGGGCTCCTTCGCCCGGGCCATCTGATTCATGCTGGCGTCCATGGCAGAGTCTCGAGCCTGCAGGATTTCCACAGCGACGATTCCATCGGATTTCAGCGCATCGCTGCCGAGGAGATGGACGATGTAGGCCCGGAAGCTATCATCAAGAGGATCCACGATACAATCGGTCAGGATGTGCCTGTGTATGTCAGTATCGATATTGACGTGCTTGATCCGGCGTTTGCCCCGGGAACTGGTGCTCCTGAAACCGGTGGATGGACGTCTCGCGAGCTGATGAGGGTCATGACCGTATTGTCCAAGTTGAACGTTGTTGGCGTTGATATCGTGGAGGTCACTCCGACCTATGACAGCGCTGGAGGTGATACGGCATTTGCGGCGGCAAATCTTGCGTATGAATCCATCTCAATGATGGTTCTAAATGAAATAGAGAAGAGAGGTTCAAGGGCGCAGGTGGACCCCCAGGAACAGAAGACGGAGCTGTAATGGGGCGACGGACGCAGATGGCTTCAAGACAATCTTTACTCTTAGCTCCTTTGTCTTTCTGACTGAACCGAAAAAATGGTATACCGATTTTTGGAGTGCAACACTAGGGGTAACACAGCTGTCGGAATTTTGAGGCCATTTCTATTTCTGATATTGAACAAACCATTCAACATCTATTTCTATTCGTCTTTCGTTCCAGTAGCTATGAAGATGGCTTAAAATACACAAATATGATGTTTTCTAGTGCACATGTAGCTACAGCCCTCATTTGATGCACATGTCCACCTGGCCACAGCCTAGGCAACTCGTGTGGCCTGCATTTCTAGTGCATGATTACAGCTCTTCATCAATAGAGTCTTCCTTCATCTGCTCTAGCAGACCTGCAACACTACCTTAGACATCGCCAGAGCCCGAGCAGATACTGCCAAGAGCGGGCGATCTCCCTTGGACCACAGCTGACCTGATGTAAATGAAACCCATTGGCGGGAAGAATTGATGGACCATGCCACGTAACCGCGGATTCATGTGGGGCTACCCAGAAACCCCTCTGCTGCTGGTGTTCACTAGCTGTCAAGTGGAAATAATGCCCCTCGCGAACAGATGCAGATCAGGGCTTGTGTTAATAACATTGCATTGGAATCAGAAGCCCGAGCTCCAAGCACAATATAATACTTCACTGTACGACTCAGTGCACGCCTGGCTCTATTCACTACAATTCTATACTCATTGCTCTTTGCATTGTCCTTCTCGTCTAAAATGACATCAACTGCCACAGTGGAAAACGGCGAATGTGCCTCGTCTACTATGGTACGGAATGGTAGCTTTGCATCCCATCATCTTAATGGGCAAACCACAGTGGAAGCCACGCAATGCGCCATTTGCACTGCCAAGTCTGGCAAGACTATCCGTGATGCGATCGACATGGACCGAGTCCGATCTCACTTTCCCGTTCTCAACAGGGAGAAGACTGTGCTATTCAACAATGCGTCAGGGACAGTGGTACTGAAGGATGCCGTTGCAGCGTATGTTCTTACTGGCTAGCAACAGTACGTGTAGGCACTAATCAAGAGGACAGGGCGAGTGACCTCATGAATGCTATGCCAATTGACCGTGGAGACGGGGATCCTCGAAGTGACGCGGCACAAGCCGAGTATGCGAATAATTGGCGCCAGTGTGCGGCTTTCATCAATGCTGAGCCGTCGGAGATTAGTACGTTCAATGGCATGCCTTTTGGTACTTGGTCGTTTTGTGCTCACCAAGTGTTTTATATTAGCCTTCGGACAGTCCACAACTGCTCTGCTACGACTGTTGGGCCAGGCGATACAGCCGTATCTCAATTCAGACGTAGAGATGGTTTGCTCTACCCTGTGCCATGAAGCTTCTGTAAGCGCATGGGTCCATCTTGCCCGAAGTCTGGGCATCGCCATCAAATGGTGGACACCGTCCCAAGACGAAAAAGATAGCCCTTGCCTGACAGTCGATTCACTCAAACTTCTTTTGACTCCCAAGACGCGCCTTGTTACTTGCAATCACGTCTCCAATGTAGTTGGGACGATACATCCGGTTCGGGAGCTGGCCGACCTTGTTCATACCATCCCTGGTTGCATGATTGTCGTGGACGGGGTTGCCTGGGCTCCCCATCGCCCCGTCAACGTCAAAGAACTCGATGTGGATTTCTACTGCTTCAGCTGGTACAAAACCTTTGGTCCTCACATAGCGCAGCTATACGCGCACCGTCGCGCACAGGACCGTCATATGAGCAGTATCAACCATTTCTTCCTCGACCACTCCTCACTTGATAGCAAACTTCACTTAGGGACTGCTTGCTACGAGCTGCAAGCAATGTGTGTCCCCGTCACGAAGTATTTGGGAAATCTCGGATGGGACGCTATCACCCAGCAGGAGACAATACTAACCAAAGTCTTTTTGGACTACCTGCTCAGCCGGCCCACTGTGTACCGAGTGTTCGGTAAGCGTACATCGGATCCAAGTCAGCGCGTGTCAATTGTGATATTTGAGGTTCTTGGGCGCCAGTCTAGAGATATTGTGATGCAGGTTCATGTTCGCGACCAATTCCGCATCATGTGGGGTGATTGCTGGGCACCCCGACCAACATTTGATGTCCTCCGGCCACAGAGTGACGGAATTATTCGGGTTAGTTTTGTTCACTATAACACGGTGAGCGAGGTTCAGGCGTTGTGTGATGAGCTGGATGATGTTATTTCCGCTTCTAATAGCGACCTTTAACAGCGGGCAGCCCCGATGTTGCATGCTCGTGATGGAGATTTACGGCGGTGCAGCTCTTGCACCCTGGTACTATAATGCGTCGATAAGCCTAGTTCCCAAATTCATTTTATATATTTATTTATTTTTGGGTATGGGGTAACTGACCTCATAATTACAAAACCTGCAGTCCTTGGAAGGAATTCTTGTCCCACTGGTTCACAATCAAAGAGCGTTTATTAACGGCTTTCTGGAACTGGGCAATAAGTCAATATATATAACTAGCTATGAACCAGAATACGATTTGGGGAGACGTAACTTTTGCGCAAGCTTTCATGACGTAGCATGCCAACTACGCGCCAATGGTAAAGCAACACTGCTCATTGACGAATACACCAGAACCTGCGAGGGCGAGAGTATCTTATACATACTCATGTTGAAGTTCCGTCTCATAGACATATAGTTTCCTGATCCATCCTGCTGAATCTCAAGGGCCTTAGAGGCGGATCGAGCAATGGGCAGGCTGCTACTGCTAAAAGGCGGCCCTAAGACCGCAGGCGGATGCTGCTCTGAGTCGACATAGGAGAGAAGCTCCTTCGCACAGGTAGCAGCAGTAGCTGCTACATAGTGATGCCAAACATCGTTCTTATGCGAGTCCAAATAGTCAGAGATGCCGCGAATGACGATGCATGGAAACTCAGCTGCAATGCCCGCCGCTTCCATCTCGAAGCAGAGTTTGTCGCCCAAAGCTTGCACGGCCTGGTCTCTTTCGTGGCACTCTTGACGACTCGATCTCCCGAGGCAATCAGACCGTAGTGTATCTCGGGTAGATCAGATGGGCGAATTCGTCGCTCGACCGACTTGGCAGGGTCACACTTTGCACATGTCTGTTGACCGGAAACATGAGGATAATTTGGTTCGTAGAGGATATCGAGTCCGGCTGGCGGGCGGGCGTAGCAACTAAGCCGGTAGGACTTCTGCACCATATGTGAGAGAATCTCGTTAATCTTGTTGTCTGCCATTAAATGGTCTGACTTCATCATCCCAACGGCGCTTCTCAAGACTGTAGGTGGCGGGCAAAGGAACCCCTTCCGCTGGAGGCCATCCTCGATATCCTTAACTAGGTCGTATTGCAGAACGCCGCCGTGTTCATCACCGGGCATGCTGACGACGACGTCGCCGAGGCGGATATCATGCTTGCCACTGGGCACCCCTCCGCCGATGCCAACGAGGAATCGCCATTTGATTGCTGGGAACGAGCGGGTCATATTCACAGCAACTATAGCAGCAGCGCCTTTGCCCTGATTACCGGGGAGGCCCGCAAGAACGACGTTGTGGCCGCTCAGTTCGCCGAGAATATATATGTTTGAGTCGCCTCGCGGGTGCAAACGCTCGTGTTCCCGGTCGAGCATGTAGCGAACAGCGCTCATCTCGAAATCGATGGCGCAGATGACCGCGACTGTGCAGTCCTCATGCCGCTTTGGAGCGTCATGTTCCACGGGCATTTCGATGAGATAGAAGTGCGAAATCACGACTCTGTGGGCGGCCTACGTGCCAAACCGACGAATCGCTCCTCGAGAGCGGAAGTGCAAGATGCAAAGTGCCGGACAGAAAGAGGTGAGAGTTCCTGAGGAGGAGAAACGTCAGAATCAGCTTGGAACATTGAATCAGTCGGTGACGGGACCTTGGGGAGCGTGACCAACGAACACCGGTTTCGCTGTGGCTAAGCCGCAGTGGCCTGCCGCGTTTGTGTGGAAAGGCAGCATCCTGCTCTTCATGACTGGTTTGCATAAATCTCAGCTCACCTTTCTGAGAGACTGTAAGGCTTGACCTTTTTGCTCGCTGTCAACTGAATTGGCTTCGCCTCCAACAGAAGCAGCATTACCGCCCACCTCTCCTTTACCGAATGAACTAAAACGAATTTTTCGTCTGCCTTGCGTAATCAATTGTGGTCGCGCTGCGAGACGCGCTATCTCGCCATTAAATTAACGCATCCACGGGCCGAAGCGCGTTAGTGACTTTACTGCCACCCCTGCTGAAGTACTATGCTACAATAGACACTAGCCGACTCCGCTGAAGCCTGTGCGGGTATCACGCCAAGTGGATTTATTCTCCAAAGCCCACTATCTCGCAATCGCTGCTGCACAGAATGCTAATGTTCTCGGCCGAAAAAATATGGTTTCTGGTCTTGTCAAGGTATTAGTCGACCAGCGCTCCATCTAACCTCGGTCCTTAAGCCCCAAAGACCGCACTAGAAGCCCTGTCTGACTCCGGCGAGGCTGGTTTGCCACGAGATTATGCCCCTTTCAGGCACTTGGTGCATCCCACTTAGATTGCAAAATGCGGTCGCGTAGGCTGCAGCGGGTTCAAGGCACGCCCGAACCCAATCGGCGAAAATGGATAGAAAAGGAGCTCATGACAGTGGCTTTTAGGTAAGGGACAGAAGCTAGCTACAGACCACATATAGGACTTTGCGGCCACATCCTAGACTATCCAACACACACCACTTGGTAAGCACAATACGCGTACGGCAAGCCATAAAAAAAAAGCCTCATATCAAGCAATATTTGATCAACGCGGAATGAGCCCTCAGATACATGATATATTTCCAATTGTCTGCAGCTAGAAAGAAGGCATCCAACACTGCTCCTTTTTTCTAGGAAGCAGTGCGTATCTTATGACCAGATACAAACCAAAGGCTAACAGTAAAAATCCGCCTGTGACACCAATTGTCATCAAACCCATCAGCGACCACTGCCCATCTTGCATGGTGTAAACGTATAGCAAAGTCGAAGCTAGTCCTGTCGCTGAATTTATGATCATAGGGCTTTTTTGATCAGTGCGTTAACGATGCAAGTTCTGGGTTGAATTCCATCTGAACAACGCAACTTACCCTGTAATCGCCCGATTGACCCATTCAAGGTTGTGACGCCACTGCCACGGTAGCACGCCGAGCCCGGTCAACGCTACTAGAGTGGTCACCGCAGCAATAACTGCTAGTGGCACGTTTCGCACCGCACTGAGAGCAACCCTACCCGCTACTCCCGCCTTTCCCAGCGTGTCGAGATAGCGTGCAGAGGTATAGGACGCCTGCGAGATCAGGAAACTCGCCAAGAAAAGCCAAGAAAATATCGCTGCACAAATCGTATAGCGCAAGGGAACGTTTTCTCCTATTTCAGATGCTGCGCCGTAGGGTCCATACAATCTCTGTCCGCGAGAGGAGCTTGTATTCTTGGCGGTGTTAGTTTGTGGAGGATTCGGCCGCCAGTCCACTCCGCTGGCCACTTCTAGGTTCCACAAACACGACGAGTGCAGGATACCCGCCGCTAAGCTCCGGCGGCCGCCGTTTGTTCTTATAAGCCCTGCTAGCTTTGGCTTGCGCTACCCGAAACCGGTTTCAAGCAGCTGTCTCTGGATTATGCTAAATGCTTCCATGTAACGGGAACAGGCGTGTGACCATGAAATATGCACAATGCAACGACGTGAATAGAACAAAATTATATTTTCTTGACATCAAACCTCATACGCCGGCGGCGGGTCACCCAATATTAACTTCTCCAGTGTGAAAATGACTTTTGCCCTTTTGCCGCGATTATGCCAGGCCTGAAGCTTCGCTTGCCATTTCAGAACGTTGACTCGGTCTCGCCATTTCCCGTGCCGTAGCACTACGATTGGCGCCTTTCGAACAGCCTCTCTCAAAGCATCATAAGCTTCCATCCTAGACAAGAAGTCTGGGCAAATGACTAGGCGCGCTTGCGGCGGCACGAAGCCGCCCACAACATCAACAGCTGCATCCCCACAGAGCCGAGATATGCTACCTAAGTATGCTTCGACAAGCATAGCACTGAAACCATGGTTCTTGCATTTTCTCTGTCTGATCATTTCAATAGAACCAACCTTGCTTTTCGATTCACCGAATTGAACCCATTGATAAACCTCTCCCTTAGTTAAAGGACGTAATTGCACATACCCCAAAGATGCGTCCTCTCGCAGCCCACCAGACTCTGCCAAATGGATCAGATTAAGGAGCGACTGTCGAACGACCTCCGGATGAATCTATGTTGGTGGACCATAAGCAGAGCTTCTGTTGTCTAAACAGTGACGAATTACATCTGCAAGCACTGGATTGAGGGTTAGCATTAGTAAATTCATGACTGGTTGAGGTAACAACGCACTTGTCTATAGTCGGCGCCATGCCGCAACGCTCCCTCTAGTTTAGAACGCAAGCCTTGTCACAGCAGCGGCGTGGGTCCGGGATTTATCGCTGGAGGCCCCGCAGCAAAAGGATCGCTGCCAGCGAATACCGCTGACAGAAACCGGGGAAGGGAACCGTGTGGCGTAACGAGAACGCTCACCGACACACCAATTTGTTCCTTGCTATTTTGTCGCAGAATACCTCATGCCTTCTACAGGTTTGGTGCTCTAATACGTTTTAGTTAATATCGGCATTGTCGTTCCGACTCCCAATCAAATTAAGAGCAGCTCAAAAATCCATGGAGGACTTTCTCTTTTCCTTTGGCAATAAAATGACATATATTGGGACGACTGAAATGATAGCTTGTTTTCTATGATGGCAATCCATGCCGGCTGGCACTACGTTTACATCTAACAGGCAACAGCGACAGCGGTATCTGCCTCATCATTTTCCACTCCGGGTTTTGTCGCGACCGCCTTAGAGGCCTTTTGTCGGAGGGTATGAGGCGTATGCTTTCTAGGCAGAGGATAAGTTTGTTGCTGTCGGGAATGTTAGACATGCTGAAACGGCGGGGTGCTCCAGCAGTCACGAGGCTTTTCTCAGTCAAAGGCCAAGTATCGGAATTTTCCGACTTGTATATGTCCAACTTGCCATGCAATCGAACGGCAAGATACACTTCAGCACTGCAGAACTGACGAAGCTCGTCACATTTTCTAATGAGGGTCTCACGCCGCTTGAAGGCTTTATTGCGAAGCAGCGTGATGCGACGTTTGCGTGAAGGGTCTGCCGTAGCGGTAGAATAGACACTTGTAGTCCTAAATGGTGTTAGAAGCCGAAATATCGTGAAATGACAGAATTCTCACTCGTCGGCGGCCATCGTGGAGAAGCTTATGTGCAGTAATTTACCACTTTGAGCATGGATCAGATATGAAGTGCAACATCGCTGATATATTGTACTCTGTTGAACAGGAGTACGCTTCGCGTTGAGGGAAACTGTTTAGGATTGATAGCAATCAAAAACACGGTTTTTGCTCATAGATGTGAGTCGCTTTTGACTTATGGTCGAAACCCGGAGCAGAAACAGGAAGCAGTTCTGGCAGGAATACGTGCACAGGACTAGGTGGCACACGACGCCAGCTTACCAGTAAACGCCAAGCCCTCGACACCCAAAGGGGGGGATTACTAGTAAACGTGAGAGTTCGGTGGAAACAGTCACGTTACCAGTAATTCTCCGGCAACCGGAAACAGAATGCAGAACGTACTAGTAAACCCACCGATAGACCGAAGCCGACAGCTGTCTTTACCAGTAGACACGCGAACAAAAAGCGAGAATTTACTAGTCAACGGGTTCAAAGCCTGTCTTGAATCATGCATGTACCAGTAAACACCCATGGGCGGCTGACACCATTAATACCTTTATCAGTAAACGGCGAAACAAGAAGCAGTGGTATACTAGTAAACGTCCGTACGGCTCACATGCGCCAATGCATTTCCCAGTAAACATCCGAGTCAGTAGTGGCATTGACATCTTTACTAGTAATATCCTTGTGGAGAAGCAGGATGTTGCTAGTAAATCCCGGTTCCCTCGAAACAAGAGGCGACATGTACTAGTATATCCGCGCGATGGCAGCGCCGCTTTACTGGTAAGATACACGCTGGAAACCGGAAGCATGAAAGCTAGGAGTTCAGATATTTTTATCGTATAAAGGGATTTATATCTCAATCCTTGAGAATCGCAGTCTGTGCCATGATCTCATCTATTCTTACACGAAACCCAACATCTACCATGTTCCACTCCACGTTCAAAGGTCCCCATGTCAGCCCATTCGTTGATCAGATGAGTATTTCTGAATGCATCGGATTCAATTGTGAGGATGGAGAGACAACATTAATTCTATATAAAGATGGAACACTTCGTAAAAGAAAATGTAAGAGCTTACATAATTATAATGTTATTATTAGAAACATTATTACTAGCCGTATTTATGATATTAGATATAATGTCTTTCTATATTTTCGAAGAAAATATCTTACCACCTCTATTTATATTAGTAGGTATATTTGGATCAGATAACAAAGTAAGTGCTAGTTATTACTTATTCTTATATACATTATGAGGATCTTTATTCTTATTATTATCAATATTAAGTACATCTTCAATAATGGGTAGTACAGATTTCGATACATTATTCAAAGTAAATTTTGAATATAAAACACAAATATTCTTATTTATAGGTATATTTATAGCATTTGCTGTAAAAACACCTACAATATTCTTGAATAATTGATTATTAAAAGCTCACGTTGAATCACCATTAGGTGGTAGTATAGTATTAGCAGCTATCGTATTAAAATTAAGTTTATATGGTATATTTAGAATGATATTACCTATATAATTTCCCTCCTTGGCAGAGATAGCTTCATGAGTGTACTGGGAGCTGTGAAGTCCATAGACTACACCGGCAAGATGACTATACAAGCATTATTGCTGCTGTCCGAACTTATTAGAACTTATCAGTCAATGGAACTCTGTGAAGAGGACATGAAGGAAAAGATCCAGAGGATTTTGTACGAAAGCATCAGCTGGGAGGACGTAAACTTAAGTCTATGTATATAATCCATGTTTTGATACACATGTTGCGATGTCGAGCTGATCGCCTACATAATGAAGAGATAGTGAGGAATGAAAGGAAAGGGAACGGAAGGAGAAAAAGATAAAGTGCACGAGGCTGGGAATTCTAGGACTTTCTTAAGCCAAAAATCCTTGTCGGTCCGTAGGCGTGTATTATAAAGCCCTCACCAAACGATCTAGCGCTATTCAACACATTTGCATTTCCAGAGTAACCCCGCGTCTGATCGATATCGAAACCAATATCATGTCAATTTTAAGCTAAAAAAATTTCTCTTTTGTGTCTTGGGTTGATGGAAAATATTTGATATTTGTTCCCACATGTTTTCACCTAAAAGTTGCGACTCGTGCCTCTTTTGCCATTCAGTATAAAAGCGGATATTAAGTGTACTAACTAGAAGGGAAATAGATACATAAAGTAACGATCTTTCAGTGATGCTTCCAAGCTTTCCTTTGAATCTTTCTCCCTGCTTTAACAGTCTTTGGGACCGTCTGTCCCGCTTGATCACAGTGGTCACGTAATATGTCATCAGCGGTGCTGGATCCCCAAGCCTTTGCCAGCAATGACTTAGAGTACATCATAAAGTCCCGAGTTTTATCATAATGGGGAATGCCGTATGCATGAGTATGCCAATACTTTCCCCAAGGCATAAACAAGACAAGGTTGAGCTCGAAGTCTTGGGGCTCGGCGTTATTCAAATGGTCTGTTTCAGTCGCCGCACCAAGCATAATGTTAGAACTTTCCTTAACATAATGATTGAAGGCGTCCTTGTATTCAGTCTTTGATCCGTTTATATAGCAACCCCTCGACATCAAAGGGTGTTGTCCGTTGTTGCGCCGGGTCGGGTGACGGCCGATTATGTCAGCCAGGACTTTCTTACGAGGGTTCTCCGGATCGTCGATAGTTGTCTCGTCTGCCTTTTTGTCGCCTTTCCCATGGTACTTCTTTCTGACACGTTGAGCCTCCTGGCAATTGTAAGGCTCAGTTTTATCATCTGCCAACGGCGCTTCATCATCAGTTGGAGGCGCGGGAGACAGGACACTGGATTCCTTGGAGAGGTTGGGCGGCGGTACCATCTCTATATCATCATCGTATTTCATCCTAACAGATTGAACATACTGTCGAAAATGATCCCATCGATCTGCGACCTCTTTATTCTCTTCGGCCTCTTTTGGCCACCAGTTACCCCAGAAATCAATTTGGGCGAAACGTGAGATGGCCTCCGCAGCATCAGGCCACTCATAAGTAGATATAGCTCTTTCTGCAAACCAGAGAAACTTCTCTATCTCTTTCTTAAATTCGGCTTTGTATCGCAGGAGGCAAAATTCAACATAATCTTGCTTATCATTGGAAGCGGAGATTATGGCAGGAAGATATTGGCGAACGTCTGGAGAAGTTAATATTTCGTTCTCAGCTTCATCAATTTCAGGTGCTTCTTTCTTAGAAGACGGGTTCTTGAGTTTGTCCAGACGTTTTAGTAAATCAGCTGCCTCCTCCGGCGTTGGCTGTTTATCTTCCGCCGATCAAGGATCTGGGCCTTTTCGCTTGTTCCAATTATTTTCCCACATGCTACCGGAATCATCGGTATCACTTGATTCCCCCGATTGTACAGACCCCTCTTTTCTGTCAGAAGTCTGAACTGCCCTAGTGCCTCGGCGGTCCCTCCTACTTTGTCTCGTGTCATGCTCACGCGTTCTTTGTGACTCCTTGCCAAGCCTAGATTCCGCAACGTTCCTGTTCCCCTTCTCTTTCTGTTTTTTCTTTCCGGCCATACCTTGGGAAGCGTCGGACAAGGCGTCGTCAGAAGCATTGAATTTTGATGAGTTTTTCTTCTTTTTACCGTCTGATAATTGAGGCTCTCCTTCGACTTGCTCAGAAAAATATTGTTGTATGTGTTTCTCTTTTACAGACTTCCAAAGTGTGTCAATCAACACGAGTCGAGAAGAGCTCTCGTCATACTCAACCAAAAAGTGTGTGAGCGCTTTTTTGATCTCTGAATCGTCCGCATCTACTAAAAGCTCGCGAGCAGCGGGAGTTCCACCACGCGATGTTGGAGGTGTAATTGGCATGATAAGATCTGCGACGATTAATGTGCTTGAAAAACGATAACTTGAATAGATTAGGATTTAATAATGGCAGAATAATGTTCATGCTGCCGATAGGGGAGAGTTTAAGTACTAAAAAAGCTGGTTCGGATTCGGGAATCAGTCTTCCGAAACTGTATACGGAAAACGGGGCCGGGGGAGATCAGATGCTTGTGATAAAAGTATTGCCGGACCCCTTCAGAGCTCTACCAACAGCAATTCGTATATGTCGGAAATCTTCTTTCTACTTTCAGGGCTTATATACAACAATATGTATCGTCGTTATCGTCCGGCAGAGTTGCAGAAAAGTTGGGACAAGGAAGTTGCGAACCGGCAGCCAACACCTTACCCTCTTATGCGCTCGTTCAGGAGCCCATTGACTCGCGATCTAGCGTCGAGAATTGACGAGCTGGAGACAAGGTTTCCAACTTACAGATATGTTTCGACCTCAAGGTTGGGGCAGCCCAGACGACGTCAGTCGAAGCGGAAAAGTCGTTCTGCATATTTGCGCGAGATTGACCGACACAACGGTGAAATACGCCGAAGACCAGCCGTACCAAAGAGAGTCAGGTTCTCTCTCCCTTCGACAGCTCAATTTGATGTGGATGATGATTTCATCGCTGGGATGCAGCACTTAGGCTTGGAAGATAGCAGAGTTGCACCCCGGGGAGGACGATGTGGCACGTGTGGACAGATTATAAAAACTGAGTAGGATGTGTTGTGGGGAAACAAACTGGGACTTCTCCGGGCTATGTACAGTATGTCTTGAAGCATTTTATAAACGAAAATTGAATAGCAACAATTAAGCTTTTTATTGTACATTTTGTTAAAGGTAAAAATAAAAAAAAAAACATCCGTCCGCCCAGTCTCGCTATCTACGATACCTGAAGCTAGTATTACATATATACATAAGTCATTAATTCCGAGCCTGCGGAAGACAAATATTATTTAAACCATGTGAGAGCCCTCTTCCTGGGGGGTGGCGACTCCGATGAGCGTTCAGGGTTCGGCGACATAGATGGGGTGGACGTTGGTCTGCGACGTTTTTGTCCCACTCTAGTAGTTGAAGGATTCTGCGCGCCTTGATGTTCCGGTACGCAGGAAGCGGCCGCCCTTAGTGGGTTTATTTCTTCCGGGTTTACGAATACAGTAGTCGTGAAAAGTGACTCCTCACTCCTCGGCTCACGCAGAGGTGATGGTGGGAAAAGCTCGAAAGTGTCAAGGTCTGTCACATCCCGTAACGCTTCTAGACGATGGTTTTCTGTGTCCACCACGATGGTGCTTGAGCTGCTAGACACGGCGGAGGCGTCTTGTTGAAGGCTTGGAGATCGTGCAAATGTGTCCCAGTCGACGTGATTGGGCTGGAGGTTTACGTCGTCGGGCTTAAGGAGTTGGACCGTTTCGCCAGGATTCCAATCTGGCCCAAATTCATCGTGCGTTCGGAATTGGATGCATTTGCCTTGTCTCTCGACGTAAATGGCGATACGTGAATCCAAGTTCGCTAGCTCGATTGCCTTTCGAACCATGCCCTCGGTGCGAGTCTTGAAACTGTGTTCGGGGTCTCTTGGGGGCTTCCAGGTCTTAGACATTGCGAATGATGTGAATGAGTGACTACTAGAGAGGAAGGATGTGAGAGATAAAAAACTCGAAGCATGAAACTGTCGCATGCGGCTGTTGGGACATTTTATGATTCCGGAAGTGACGGTACGCAGTGAGGGTAATTCTATTTTAAGAAAACTTAGGCGCCGGAGCAGCAAACAGTTCTCCGTTTCCAATTTTGGACCACAACCGCGCGGCAAAGGCCCCTTGTTCCCCGCATTATAAAGCGCAAGCGGCTTAACGGTTTGTCAATTTTTGGCAAACCGGCTACGCCACACATGGATCTTATCAATATTTACCTGATCGTCCTTTGTAGTGCCGTGGCAGTGCCTTTGGTCTACGTTGCTAGTCGAGCATTTTATCACTCTTTTGAACCCCTTGTGCAACGAGGCTTTGTGTTGATTGTACATTCAAAAATTCGATACTGTCGAAATATAAGCTGGCTGCAACTATCGTTTTTTTTGGCTTATGCAGGCACCAATGCAACAATTCTGAGCCTCGGTGTCAATAGCGTGAGAGCTCTGATGAAGAACACATCGAGAATTGCTTCTGCAAACTTCATGCTCTTATTCCTTGGTGGCAGAACAAACCCCGTTGTGGATAAATTGCAGATATCCCTCGGTGACTATTATTTTGCCCACAGATGCGTCGCTGTCGTAGCTACTGTCGAGGCTTCGGTACACGCCGGTCTGGGGCTCTATAAAGAGAGTGCTAAGTCAGCATTGATTTCAGGATGCGTGGTAGGCACTTTCTTGTTTTCGGTCAAAAACTCCAGCATCTAACCTAAGAGATTAGGTTGCAGGGTGCCTCTTTGCCATAATTGTTAGCTCGGTGTTTCTGAATCGAGTGCTGGGAAGGTTTTGCGGCAAAGCTCACATTCTGCTCTGCATTGGCGCTTTGTACGGACTGATTTGGCACGTAGCGCCCCACGGATCCGTGTCAAATAAAATCCTCGCATTTGTTTGCTGTGGATTATGGTTAGATTCACATACATACCGACTCCTACGTATGTTCATCCTGGGCTATTACCTCGCGGAGGTCCGCCGGCGCAAACAGAAAGACGACATGACAATGTTAACATTACATCTGAACAAGCTAACTCCATTTTACCCTGGATGCTACTACTACATATTTTTCAATGGGCCATTGCCGTTTTTGGATCTGTTCCACGGGTATCCAATGATGCCTTTCTGGGCGGATTTTGACGGCACAAATAGCGAGCTCTCATTTCTCATGAGCAAAGCCGGAAGCCATGCCATGCCTGTGGCAGCTACCAATGAGAGACAAAATATCCGCATTGATGGTCCTTACGGTAAAGACCATCGTTTACATCGTTATGAAACGGTCATTCTTGCAGCGAAGGGCATGGGCATCGTCGGTGCACTGCCTTTTGCGCTTCAACTGGTTCAGCGCCGCAGGCATGACGACGATGCGCGCAGGCAGGAAGCTCGGCTGAGAGATTCTGCTGAGAAAGTTTTTGGAGATCTAAGCCGTCGTGTTGACTTGATTTGGTGGCTGGAAAGTAACGACCAAGAGGCTTGGGTATCGAAACAGCTTAAAAAATTACAATCAATGGATAGTAAGGTTCGTTGTTCATTTCTTTTCGGTATAGAACCCATTTGTTCCTATACTAAGTCCTGCAGAGATTATTGGTGGTTTGGTGTGTATATCCCAACCTAAGACATGGAAGGAGGCTGCCCTTCGAGATAAACGACTATTGGAAGATTAGATATAACTTTAGTCTACAATCCTTTTCACGAGAATTGCGACAAGAGGTGAGATATCCGGAAGACATAGTGCTATTATGTAAGAAGCTCACCCCTTCAGAGATAATCGTACGACACAAGATCCAGCTAATCAGCAGCGACAAGCATGTGGTGACCCAGAATTTATGGATAGCATGCGTCAAACCGCTGTGGCAAACACAACAGCTGGAAGAACAATATAGTTCGTGGACGTGGAATTTTCTCCGAGACCTTTTGCAGCCAAGTCTTCGACGTCTCCTCTAGCTTTGTCATCATCCCCACTCCAGACGCCGAGAAACGCACGGAGGCGGGCAAGACAGCCGACAAGACGCGATTGGGAGGAATCTTATGGATCCCAGGTTACCCTGGTAGTTCGTCCAGAGCCGACGTCAGAATCGCGGAAGAAAAAACATCGATTCGGCCAAGGAAAACCGACTACGTCTCTGGATGCTTCTGACGTAGTGTAGCATAATGTTGTAGATATAAATAGGGTTAGAAGCTCTGTAATCACGTTATTAAACTGTAGAACTAATCTAAGTTTCTTAATTGACCAGTCATAATAGCATGGATCGTCCAATTCATAACATTTTGTATGAATAAATAATGCTATCTAGCGTATCTCGCAGTTGACCAATCTCATTCGCAGCCGCATCACTGAGGAGTCTCGGGTCTTGGCCGACTTGGTGATCACTCCTGCCAAATACACAGCCCAAACCTTGGTCTTTCACCAGTTGATCCAGCTCATACGGACATCGACTTATGTTTTTTTTGAATGCCTGGTTTACTCTCGACTTGGATATCTAACTTCGAGTGCAAAGAATTGGCATTCATATTGAGGACTTTCGAGAAAGGCAAGCCATTGAGACACCTCGTGAGTGATACGTCAGACACGAGCCAGTCTTTGGTATACTCCGGTTGATCTCCACGATAAAAGATATGGGCTCTTCTTAGATGAAGCCCTTTGATCAGGGCAACCAGTGCTGGGCCCGGCGATACTCGACAAATCAATCGAGTGCGTACTATTTCTGGCACGGTATAGAACGAGGGTTTCGCTATCAGCTGTATATAAAAGAGACTGGAAACGAGCCGACTTGCTATTGATACTTGGTCTTGCATGATATGGCATTGACCGAGAAAGCGAACACTGATGTCTATCGATGATATCTCAGAGGCTGGTGAACTGGAAGGAGTTAGAAATAGTTCCTCTATGTTTGACAATCTTTTTTATCCGTGATAATTACTAAGAGAGCAAAACCTACCTCGAACTAATGCGCGGTATATTCGAAATGCATTTCCCTTGAACTTGTAGATTGATTCTAGGACCATTGAACAATGTTATGTCCTTCAGGTTCCAGTCTAAGTTCTTCTCAAAAGAAATTCGTGCAGTCTTGCTTTGTAGTCTCGGTTCGCCTACTTTGCTGAGGTGGTGTCTGCAATCGTCCAGCGACCACTTCTCCACAAATAGAGTGTGTACAAAAAAAGAATCTTATTACTGTCAGTCGGTAGAATAAAATAGTAAGACTAATGCAACGTGATACTTACCGATATCGAGGCTTCTGACTACGTCAAAATGCTCCCTTAGTGGGAGGGGAAGCTCTATGGCATGCTGAAGTTGTTTGAGAAAGTGCCACAGCTCATCTTTACCACTGGAAGGTCCAGCGAGTTCTAGAACTCTCATACCGGCTATGGGAGGTTGTAAAGGTAGACTGGTTCCGTTTTGCTTTTGGCGAAAGGGGCATTTCCTGATGACTAGTGTAGATGAGTCTGACGATTGCGATTCGCCATGCATGATGGCACACGAATCACAGATGCGATGTTCACACTGTAAAGTGTTTGTTGGACTTCGCATGAGACACCCGAAGCATGTAGACATATTTTTTATACCTCTCCATTCATCTTTATGGCTCAAGAGTATGCGTTCGTGCGCGCGTGCTGATGAGCCTTCCCTTCTTTCATTGGAAAAGGTGATGAATCTTCTGCGAACTTCGGCGACGAAGTCTATAAGGTTGAAGCTGCGCTCAACATGCTCCAACTGCGGCAGATAGAGTTTGTCAAAGTATGAATCTGCGTGAAAGCCTGTATCTGGTGAGCTTTTACATGAAAAGTGATGTACTTGGACTGATCTTACGGTGCATGCCCGGGGGGTGGGCGTCGACATCTAAGGCGGATGCAATGAGTTCAATTTTATCCATATGTATACTCCTGATTGCTTCAATGAAGTAACATAGGTGGCTTTCTAACTCTGCGGAAACAGGATTAGGCAAGCGCGACGCCTGGTAGAGATCCATCTGCTGACGGTTGCCGAGACAAAATTGGTGAATCGACGATTGAAGTAGAAACTTGACGTGCTCGCCGCTGAATGCAAATCCGTTTCGTTCACGGTAACTGAATGCCTCCTCGACGTGCAGCTCAAGAAGTTCTAACGTTGCGGCTATGGTGGAAACAAGTCTGACACTTTCGAATGTGTGTGTCGCACGTAAGATAATTTCTGCGTCAGAAGAACCGCACTTAGTGTTTGAGTCGTCAAGAAAAGCCGCGATTCTCGCTCGGAGTCTCGCGGTGAATCTTTCGGCTTGCAACTTCTTCTTGCAGTCATACAATATCAAAATCCTGGGAGGGGAGATAGTCGAGCTAGTAGATGACCTTTTCATCCAATCCGCGATTATTTCCACGACTGAGCCCAGTCCGCCCAAGTCTTCGAAAAAGAGCAGGACCGTCGAAGCAAAGGGTATAAATACTTGCCAGTAGATATCCAAGGCGAGCTGAGATAAGCGCTTTTGGGAGCATCCGCGTGGTACAAAAGCCTGCAAGGAATGTTGTGTGAGATTCCCTTGAAGGCTTGGTGCTTCCATGGCTTCTAAGGATACGAGGTCATGCAGCTCGCAATCAATGATGACTGTGCTGTGCTTCCATTGTCGGATTCGAATGGAGGAAGATTGTGTCCCGTGTCGTTGTCCCTTGGCTGATGCAAAGAAATGTCTTTTTGACTGAACACCAATTGCCAGGATCAAGCGTGGCGGTGAGTCATGTTTGTCAAACCATTTGTATGCACAAATGTTCTCTAGCAACGTGGGAATACCGCCCGCTGTCGACCTTAGCTCGATCAAATTCGTCGACAACATATTTTAAGAATGGTATGATAAGTAGACAGTGAGACTCTTGGTCAGAGTGCGGGCATTTATGGGCGGTCCTTGCACTCCTGAGGCGCCCCGTTCCAGGAGACCGTTTCCTTGAATCTGACGGTTCAGAGCCTTTGGGGGCCTATACTTGACATTCAACTACCCCGCCCCCGCACCAGCAGTGGTTGCTACCAATTTGCTAAGCGTCGTGGCCATGAAGCTCGTGGGAATCGTGCGCTGTCCAATTCAACACCTCTGCATGTATGGTGAAGGAAGGCAAGTGAGCCCAAAGATTCTGAATCGCATCACAAAACGATTCCTCAGCGTAAAGTGCACACCACACGAGCGCGGAAACCATGTTCGAGGTATCATAACTCGTCGCGAACTGGATGAGATTTTATCCATCCTTCGACAGTCGAGACCCGAGCTTGCGGCAACGATACACAATGCACGTTACCCTTTGCTTTCAAACTTCCGAATCGCATGTCTCGATGGGCGACATCGACTCGAGGCTGCATCCAGGCAGCGCTTACGCAGGGACTGGGTCGTGAAATTATTTTGTGTCTCCGGCAAATGGGTTGATTTCCCACTCCAGCTTCAGCCGAACGGAATTAGTCAACAGGCTCTTCAAGATGACGTGGAAGCTTACTCACACGAATCCAGTTATTCGGATGGAGACATATACAAGTTGACCAGAAAACACATGCGGACGAATGACAAGACCCACGAAACGGAGTGCCGCACTAGGTTGACCAGTTGCAAAGAGATAAGCCTGAACGGGCTCTTGAAGCAAGACGACATGAGAACCTCTCTTGATCGTCTGCTAGAGTATCCAGGCACAGTCTCAGGACTACAGCTCGGCAATATCCACAAAGATATTGCTATTCACTGTAATGAACAAGTTACTCACTAATTCGACAGAAGAATATATGCCATTTGGGCGTTCATCGTCGGGGACAATCCGGCCATTAAACACGCGGTGGGTTCGGAGACTGTGGAATATCCTCAATTGCGCATACCGTGGGCTTCAAAATCCGACAGACGAGAGATTGGACGAATGTCTGAACAAAAAAGAGGTTTTTACTGACATTACGGAACCCTCCACGAGGGAGCGGCTGAAGCGAAGGGTGTTTTCTCTCCGCGTATCGATTCCTAGTATGGAGACATTTCATGAGAATATGAAGTATTTCTCCATTGGCGCCAAAATATTACAACGCTTCATAGCGCCTGACATGCCAAGGAATCGCCATCGGATGACACTCTTTCAGAGGCTCGCTACGAACTGGACACTCCCGACCGTCCCTCTGGTCGAGATAGCAGACGGGTCTTTCGGAAGGCTTTCAGAGCCAGCTCCGAGCCCGTATACTGCTTTCAAAATGCTTTTCTTGGCAGCATTGAGGAATTTCAATCTTTTGAGCTCTCACAGTCCTCGCCAAGATGTCCGGGGTGAAACTATGCCTGCCGGGGCAAGCCTAAATCGTATTCAATACCTTCAGAAGCTTGCTTTCATTATCGGATTTCGGACAGAGAAAATAACAGAAGGTGTAAAACGACGCGATAAAGATGATATTCTACCACAATTCATCTCCCAAGAAGGACCGGTAGCTGGATGGAGAGGGGGTAAGCCGTTCACTAAGACTTTTCTTACTCTCCGCTCGGCGGCCTTTCTTGTCACTCTCTGCGACTGCGATACCCATCATAAGACAGACTTTATATCCCCGGTTTTTATGTTGAATGATTTCATGAACGCTTTTTTCGACAACCATGAGCGATACGTCGTCGACGTGACCAAACCATCAATCACACTCGGGGAAGCCTTGGCTCTGACAGGAGGCTCATTAGGTCAAACTGCCAATAGCAACTTCGACGGACGAAAAGAAGCAGCCTTTGGAGAAGATACACCAAGAGACAAATCCAGGTCGTCCAAGGATGGATCTCATATGACTCAATCGATCGATGGAATCTCGCGATCTATTACACCCTATGCCGGTGACAAAACACGGCTAGCTGCTGATAGCGATGCGATTCAACTTGGACCTGTCGGTGCTAGGCTTCCACCAAGCTACGATAATTACACGACAAAGCATTCCTTTGTGTCTAGCGCCACTCTGTCACCCGATACGGGACACTCACTACCTGCGAGTCCTGCTAGGACGCCCCTTCGATCAGTGTACTCATTACCAGGGAATGTGAGCTTAAACCTTGGTCGTCTGGAAGATATGACCCTTCCTGGAAGACATCAACGTTCTGTCCCCCAAAGCCCGCTTGCCAGTGCTAGAAACGTGATGGACGTTCGTGATGCTACCAAAAGTGCACCAGCAACAGATTTGACGGCATCGTTTTGCAATCGGGCAGATGCCGTGACGGTGGTCGAAGATACGTTTCGAAGCTCCCTTACACGGTCACCTCTCCGCAGCCCCAATTTCCCGGCTGAAACAGCGCAAACGCATGGCTTTAATTATTCTACTTCTCCGTCAACGGAATTATCAACCCATGATGACGCTCCAGCTGGACAGATACAGAACGAAGCAGTGGACACTGCTGGGCAGTCGAGCTCCGAGAGCTCTTCTCGAGCAGTCGACAGCGTGAGCCAACCAGTTTTGAATAGATCACAACGTACAGTACCTTCTTATTCCAGCTCCATACGTCCCGAGAGCCAGAGAACCAGTTTATGGGAGACATGTTCCGACAACGAGGCGGAGAGCACCATCATGAGGCGAACTGCCAAGTCCACCCCTCAATCTACGAACAACCTCATCCCTAACCCAGAGTGCTTAGGAGAAGGGGTCGAAAACCAAGTCAATACCACACCGCATCTAGAAGAAGTAACCATGCCCGATCGCACGCATCGGTCACCTCCTGTTGAGATCACTAACGTCCAAATCTATCCTCTCCATGGGCTGCGGAGGAATCTGGAAATGTTCCAGCCAAGACTGAAGCAAAGTTCACATGTAGCTCAGCAACCAGTCAGAATTCCGCCTATTAGAGCGATGCGCTCCGCTGCTTCTCCGGCGCGTGTGCCGCCGATAAGGTCGATGCGAACCATGAAACGAGGAGCGAGAGGTTCGTTCACCCAAACTTTACTCGATGGCGTCGATCATCGAGACCGTTTTTCGTTTTCTGAACCACCGCCCGGATCAAAAGTTCCTGCCAGGGGGGTAGGAAATAAGATTGACGAGTCAGGAAACCCAGTTGCTGCAAACTCACGGTCCGCATGGCAAATCATGTAGAAGTACGGCAACAGCCAGCAGAGCTGGGCAGCAGACCTCTTGGATCACCCAACTGGCGATGGATGCGAAGGACCACCATCCTTGTCAGTCGAAATGGCTCTGCCATCGACATGACCCACCGGAGGGCTGGACGACAGAAAACGGGTTTCGTCCAACAGATTTGTCCGGGTGAAGGGAAACATAGCAACACACTTGAGCGGCAGACTGGCTGCGGGGACACTGAGGCATTTGTTGGTCCTGCTCATGTAGCTGATTTAGTCTTAGGAAAAGGCTTGGGGGGTGTGTGGGGGGGGAAACCGCCATAAGGTTGTGTAGTAGAACCCCAGTCGATCAATGCATTCCGCTTCAGCTTTAGAAGGGCGCGATGCTAATACTTTTCCCCCTGTTAGCTTAGGCGCTGCCTTGACATTGAATGCCTGGCAAGAGAGGCTAATGGTGCGTAGCAAGCAGCCGTCGAAGCGTCCGATTCTGCCCTCTTCCGCGCTGGTACACCTGCACAGGTCCCGACCCGCTCAAACTGTTAGGGAACCCCCGAACAAATGAATCTGAAAACCCTACTGCCCCTCACAGATCTACGCATGGATATGCAGAGGTCATGCGTCTTGTCAAAGAAGACTCGTCGCGCGCGTATCCGGCGCAGCAGTAGCGGCGGCCTATCAACATGCCGCATTGAGTAGATATCAAGAAACCTCCTTCGTAAAATGCGACGTATGTTTTTGTACCTACCTTTGTCTAGTATGTGTCTGCGATAGACAAGAAGAACATCCTCACTACGCCCGCCTCACTTCTCTGAGGAGCGTTCCTGTCCACTTGCTGATGCATGGTCATCCTAGCCACTTTTACTTGCTCTATACGGCTGATCGGTCTACCAAACATCACATCTAATTACTAGTTGAAGCACTTCCTGGGCAATACTTCCGTCACTTGTAGTGACGCATTCATGCTGCGGACAAGGTCTCACTACCTGATCTTGTCGGATGTCATGAGCCTCATCGAAGACTTATCTATCCCACAAAGACACTGCTGAACCTCCATGACCGCATCCCAGGACCACGCATAAACTATTGACGGCAGCGCCGTTTATGTAAAACTAAAAGTGCTTTGTGACACTCGTCGATCGTTTTCTTCCGCAGAAAAAGGTCGCCTCGATCAAAAAAGAGGTATGTCCATCGTTATCCATGGACCCGACGGAATATGTCCGAAGATCCTCGCATTTGCTGCGGGCATAGATTGACCGTGTCATGCGCTCGTTCAAGGACAAGGACTTAGCTGGGAAGTCGTTCGTAAACACTGGCCGCGGGCGCTAGGAGGGGCTTACAGGAACGTGGTTGGACGGGGTTCATAGCAGGATCGCACTGACCAGCTCGCTTGAGCACTAGTGGCCTGCCCCTGCCCCATGCTCGACGAGGCTGACATTCGGCATCTTATCTCTCTGCCTGGTACGATCGACACAGTTCAAGCCCTGCATCCAGCTGAAATCACGGGAGCTTGAAGCTACATGCCACGGCTTCTCCCCGAGTCCATTTTCGCAAGGCAATAATTTATTGGCTGCAGCTTGAAACCCAAATGAAGACAAACCTCTACATTCTGTAGCCCAGCTGCCAAGACGTGCATTCAATGGTATTGGGTTACAACCTACAAGGGTCGTTGCGGAAAATTAATCCCGAACTCACACACAGTACACCATGCTTACCACGAAAGCCGCTGCTTTCAATAGTTTTGGCGTATTGGGGACAAGGGAACGAAAAATTCAGCGACCAACAGCCCTGATTTTGTGACATGTCGCTTCACACGTTCCCATTTCACCATGTGATGAATCATGGGTGTGTGTTTCATCCGCCGCGGCGTCACGCTTGCTTTCCCATAAAGGCATTCTGTTCTCGTGGTGCTTAGCCTTTCGCAGGTTACAGTCCGCAGAAAGACGCACAGTCGCCGAACCAGGAACAGGTTCGCGCGAACAGTCACCCTCCTTCTCAGGAAACAGAACCCGAGCCAACTGTCAGTCAACCGATCTGCCACCAGGCATAAGCGCGAGCGTCGAGGGAACGGAAGGGTGGGGGGAGGGGGGGTTGGCTGTATTGCCTAAGCCCGCCGCCCCACCAAGGGCAGCCGGCTGGGGCCTTCCGGAGGCAAGATTTCTCTCAAACCTTGCCGTGTAAAGATTAGCATATCCTTTCACAATAGCGGCCCCTCCACGACCACGCACTGTCACAGAGGCGGCAACTTTGGCCAGTACATACAAACAGTTGAGAAACCCCGGTTTCTAGTCGCATTAAAACATAAGATAAACAATACAACTTTTACCAATCGGCACGGAAGATGAGCACGGACAGTATTATGTACTCAGGAGCAAGTCGTTACAGAAGTTCAATTACGCGTAGCGGAATTATGTAGAGCACTCACGAAGGGACAATGGACGCCGCAAATGAGACGAACAATTGCAAATCAAGGAGCATCCGCCGCCAGCTTTGTCCAAATCGGGTTAGGCTGAAGCAGCGAAGGGAGGAGGGCAAGACCTTAGTTACGCACGCGATGTACTTAGCGTGCAAACACCCATCTAGGCACCCCCTGTAGAGACGAGGGGAATTCTCCCCCCCTGATCGCCTCTATGCATGAGCGCCTTATCGAGTTGGATCGATTAGGAAAGCTCCGAAACAAGGCTGGTTTTTCGATTTTCCACAGCCCCAACACCCCTCCACCTTTGACCATCAGCGAAGCATGCCCCACGCATGCCTCCTCACCAACAGCTGCACCAGGCTTCAGATGTTCATGGCAGGAGTTGTGCAACACCTGGGTTTCTCGTGGTTGTGCGACCCAGCCCGCTGAAGAAGTACAAATCCTTTCAAGGACTCTCAAGTGAGAAAGGGACTAGCATAGGTGAGAAGATAAAGGATCATGGTCTGGAATCAGCTCATCAACGATAAGCAAAGTTGCGTGGCAACTACGATCGGCGAGGGAGGAGGTGTGAGGGGGATTTGTTCCGATTCCAGGCACCGAACCACCAAGAGGCGCAACAAGGCTGTGGAAGAACATGGCAAGGTCCATTTGTAACGGCTGAGCGGCGTAGAAGCTTGTGTGGGGCCCAATCCATTAGCTGATTGGTAACCGTATTGCCGGGACGGGCCGTGCGCTATAGCCAGGGCGTCAGCCATGGCGCAAGCCTATTCAAATCTAACGCCTGTAAAGCATATATACTGGTTCCTGATACCAGGTCGTAACATCCTGCGAGCTAGCCGGTCCTTGAAGCACTTGTTGACCGGGCTTGAACCTAACAGTATCCACCGAGTCCGCAAGGATCCCTTTAGGTTGCTCTTGATGCAGCACAAAAGATTGCTGAGCCAATGTCAGTGATTTCATGGTTTTAAGTCATCTGGAGACCTTACCATATGACGGATCGCTAGCAACTCGTTGGTCAGTTTAGCCACAGTTGCGGTCGCTGCGGACAGCTGAGCTTCTAATAATTGCTGCTCAGCCTGACAAAGAGCCAATTCGTCTTTGGTATTCCTAAGACGGGCCTTTGCTTGACGCAAGCGGGCTCTGAAGTGGTGATTCATTTTGGATTTTTTCAAACGGATGGAGTGACACAATACTAAATTAGAGATGCGGGGTTTTATAGCTAACTCAAGGCAAGATCTGGAAGGGCGTCTAAACTACCAACAGAGACGGCACGCTGCCAATAAGAATACGAGATTACTTCAACATTGTTCTTGAAATAGAAATAATCTTGTCCAATAACACACTTGAATTCAAGTACATCCCATCACATTTAACCGCCGATAAGGCACACCAACTTTGAACTTGCATCGGAGGCTGAGCCAGGGGGGACCCCATGCCGAATCAGTCTTCGTCAGACTCGAACTTGCTGTAGACTTGGATCTCCTCACGTTGATGACCGACGTCAGGAGATTTCCGCTCGCCAAATTCGTCTTGGCATGCCACAAAAGTCACCCTGAGTGTACTTGCGATTTGTGCTACCAGTCCTTGGAGGTGATTGATTCTTGCTCGGTAATGTCTGTTTTGTCTTCTCAGAGTGGTAACCAGTTCGTCTTGCTCAAGATCAACGCGGCTTTGCAAATGCGCCAATTGGCGGCGAAGCTCTTCATTCTCTCTTCTCAGCGACTCTACATCCTCAACTTGGTCGATCAAAAGTGGGCGCGGGGACGCAGGTACCTTAGACCTGATGCGTTTGTAGGGTGAGGTGGACATCTTTGGGTTGCTCGCCGCTGGTGAACGCCACAACGCATTTTCTACTTTATATCACATTCTACGTTGGGTGACTGACGAAAATATTTTTCTGATTACTTGAAACGGTCATAGCTAAGAGACTAGTGATACAAAAGGGGGGTGGGCAACACTTGGTTGAGTTCATGTGATGGATGGCACGGGTGACGCGATGACCCCACCACCCTCTTTCTGGTCCAGGTATCCTGCAAACTGGTTGAAGAATCTGTCCAAGCCATCTTTGATCTTCTCAATCTCTTCGGTCACTTCAACTGATACTGAGCTAGGTTGACGGCCCCTCATACTCTCTACAGCTGTTTCAAGCCTAGCGAGAGCGGCCTCAATGCTGTCAAGTCGTGCATCGACATCAACTCTTGCCTTCCCATCAGTATGTCGGAGACTTATGAAATGGTGGAACTCTTACCTGGGATTTTCGCTGTTGGATTTGCCCAGCTGGAGAAAACACTTCATGCAAATGTGCATGGGTTCACGAAACTTAGGAGCCGGCGCGGAGGGAGCAGAGGGGATATGGCCATGGAACACTGCTTGCTCTGGTAAGGCTTGATGGGTTTGTTGGCTTGGATAGAAACCCGTCCCATAAAACTGCGGATGAGCGGAGTCGAACACGTTTGTTGAGTTCTGCTCTCGACTCGTGAAGGACCAGGCCATACCATTGGGGGTCAGCGTCCATCTTTGCCTGAGGAGCGAACATCATGATCGGTGTATTGGTAGGGCGACAGATAGGGCTGAGCACAAGTAAGAGAAGGGGATATTTATGACAGAAATCGTGCCTGAAGTATAGAACTACCCAACTTCATCAGCCTGTTGTTGGAGAGAAATGGCCACAAGTTTACTGTTTCCGGAAACATGATACATACCTAACTCTTGTATTTAAGGGCCTACGTAGGACCATTCGCTATTCTCAGTCATCTACATGATGTGGAAAGTTCAAACGTGCGATATGAAGCCCATTGCCCTCGTCTATGCCTTTTTAACCGCCGCCCGCACCATGGGTGTCTTACCCATCTGTGCTTTGAATCCAATCATGTTGGAAGCTGGCTTGTCGCTTTTCTCCTTATTGTATGTATTCGACTCCACATGTTGGCTCGCAAAGGTCTGATAAACATAGTATCAACACACCCTCTTCTCGACGCTGCGAAGGTTCTGTCATATTTGACAACTCGGACTTCCTGCCCGTTACGTATTCGTTCCTTGTAGAGTGCATCGGCCCTTTTCTTGCTTCTTTCCCCATCCCTCAAGGTGCGCCAAGCGGAGGTGCCTCCATAACCTGGTAAGTACGGTTGGCGGCTAGACAGTCCACTCACAATCCTGACCTCGTCCTTAGGCAATGTGCAGGACAATCTCCCATGTGCAATCGCATCCACATTGTTGGTGGCCAGGCAGACCCGAATATGTCCTTACAGGAGAGGGGGCAAGTTAGTTGTGTAAATCGGGCACAACCGACAACTTTCCCCACCACAACTCGGGGACCTTCCGACACGACGCGAAACCAAGGGACGACCACAAACAAAGGCATGCCTACCGCAACCTTCGTTGCAAAGGGCACATCTGACAGCTCAACCGCCTTGTCCACCTCGACGACGCCACCAGCGGCAAGCTCCTCCAACGCATCTACATGGCCACCAACTGCGACACAGCCTCCTTCCCCAGTGGAGGGTGTGACAGGAGGCACAACTAGAACGACAGTAGGGTCTCAGCCGACCGGCGATACCACAAGTGGGAGCTCATCGATTAAGCCGGATGCGACAGCTACCATGATAACGACAATTATCGTTACTCACACCATCACTACCATGGCAACCATGCCTTGTGCGACCAAGTAATTAAGTTTGATGAGTGGTCACTGGGAAGTTTTCCTTTTGAGATTTTGCTAGCTCAGTCTTCAGATAATAAATATTGCTTAGTTTTCATTGTGAAGGGAAGTACTGTCGCCATGGTGAGAACCTAGTTCATTGTTGTTTCCTCTCTCCAGTTCCTGTGACGCTCTTCATGAAGCTCAGGCAGTTTCATTGCCTTTGGTGTTTGAGGGCTATAGACAAATCTCTTCTTCTATATAAGTTTCAGAAGATTAGTTATGCAGAGTATCGGCGGGCCAAAGATGCATTCTTACTTGTCCATTTTGGGATGCGTTTGGCTTGATTTTCGTTAGACGACGTCGAAGCTCTCTGGCATGCTCAATTAACGCGCAATTTGTGCATGGGAGACTGCAAAGGTACAGATTGCACAAGCTTTGCTCTTCTTGCAACCCTTGAGAAGCTCTTTTCCAATACTCCATGATGATTGATATGTTAGATGCAGAAGTGAAGTTCTCCGTACTGTACATCAGCCTGGCCACATGTCTGTCAGAGTTATCAGGGTTCGAAAGTGGGTGTAGCAAGGCGAAATGTGATTGGATGCGATTCATCATCGTGTGAGTGATCTGGTGGTAACTTCTGGACTGGATGTCATTCTTGTACTGATAAGGAGTATCCAAGTATATAAGGGCCCGGTGTCTCTCAATTCCTTACTGCAGGTTCATACTTCTCGCCCCAAAAAGCAGATCATAGACCAAACGAAATGGATAGTTCCGATTGGACTTTTGTTGATCCCACCGCGAGTCCGTCCGCTCCGGTCAATTCTCCCACGCATGGGATGTTTGATCGACGTTGGAATCAACCGATGGTGGTTCTTTTGTGAACAGCGACTCCATAGCAGCTCTAAGTTCTCTCACAAGAACAGTGACTGCTTCATAAAAGAGCTCAGAGATGTCGTTAAGCAGTTACATGAGAAAATAAAGCTCATGGAAGCCCGGCTCCACAAAATTGAGGAAGAAGGCAAGTATGACTCCAGCAAAGGTATTCTTATGCTAACAAAGCTAGTAAAGGACCCGCTAGAAGAATGGCTTCTGATTGAATCAACCAATTCGTTCAATTTGATAATGTTAGTAAAACTACAAATCAGACTTCTATGCTCTCGATACAACGACTATTTATTCATCGTGGCTGACGAGATGTGATCACTACTAATGTCCCAACTCGCGTTCTCCACCATTTATTCGTAGTTGGAAATGTATGTTTCGTATGCCTGACACTTCAAATCGCGTCAGAAGTGTTCGAAGAAAGAGGAATGGAATGTAAAGGGGCTAGCTCACAGTCACCCTCACTGACAGCTGACCAGAGCTGGTCTAAACATGCATTGTATTCCCCCCAAGAAATTTTGCCTTGTTGATAGGACAGTCTCAAGTCCGCCGTAAGCTCCTTTGCCCTAAGGTAGATTGCTTCTGTGCCACGGCTTGCTTGAAGTCTCTTTGACATCTTCTGGCCCAGCCTTTGACCAAGTTGTAAGATAGCCACGAAGCCAGCTGTCGCGGCAATCGACGACGTGAGGTTCGAAAGTTGCATCGTTAAGTTCAGAGCTGCCGCTGAATTCATAACAGCTGAGCCCTAGAGCGACGGTACCCATGACCTGTAGTCGAGTTATATTGCATAAATTGAGACCCAGAAACGGAGTTCTGTTGCCCGGTTGCCGAAATACTTTTCGTTATGAAAGCTGTAAACGGTGAGGTGTTCGGATTTAAGACCCATCTGGCTGCTGAATTGCGTCAGTGGTTGTGTCGCGAATGGCAACCATGGATACCATACCGGCAGAGATATTAGAAAACATTGCGGAAAACTTACCTCTGATCGAAGACATACGAACTTTTCGTCTAGCGAGCAAAAGACTTGCTCGTGCGGGGTTCCGAGCGATCTTTCACAGCATCCACATTATCGACACTTTGGACTGTTATACACAGATAAAGTGCTTGAGCACTTCACCTTATGGGTCCTTGAGCGCTGTCAAAGACATTACAATATATCATGGATCTTGGCCGAGTGTTTCATCCCAAGAAGACTGGCTCAGGCATCCGTTGTCGACAAGCGGACAAAAAATTATGACAGCTCCCACTGCCCGTTTGCACCAAGCATACGGGGAATACCAACGATTCATGCGCCTCGAGGACTCTCGCACCATTGAACAGAACGTAATGGCTTTTTCGAAGCTGATATCGTTCTTTCCCAACGTCAAAAGACTGTGCTTATCGCACATCCATTTGTGGCGGTGGGGTACGATCAAAAGCCCTTTCTACCATAAGCTCACAAATAAGATCTGGATGATTCCGTTTTTCGGATACTCGATCTACGATGCGTCAAAAATGGTCTGAAACACCGTGCCCAAGTTTCCACGCATTGAAAAGATAAGCTTGAAGGGCCACCTTGACTTCCCTGATACCTTCGCTTGGAGAGTGTGCGACCATGTTACGCAGCTTCAAGTCGATGCACTCCAAGTGAAGGATGGACTGCTCTCCAGGGTCGCTGACTTTCTGATGTCCTTCCCAAATCTTGAACAGCTAAATTTGACTTTGGCTCCATCTACAGCATTTGATGCGCCCGTTTTGCCTCTTCGCCACTTCAATTGGTTGCAGCTGCGTCATTTGAACTTGAAGGGCATTACCACCTCCACCTCAGAGCTGCTAGACTTTATCAAAAGACATCAATTGCAGACACTATCTTTACAGAAAATCACAATTCAAGGCGGGTCCTGGGAAACAATCTTGACTTGCCTCAGAGGACCTCCGACCAACGCAAGGCCCGTCCAGATTGAGCCAGATACGTTTGTCGGGGATGGAGCTACGCACAGCCTTCTGCATAATTTTCTACTCACTGAAGGATTCCCTTGGCCGTTTGAGCCCCACTACGTGCCAGAGATCGACATCTGGGTCTCCTTAGGCTGATACTCCCGGAAACTGAGAACAGTTAGAGTATAGCGGGGAGCTGTTTCGGGAACGGCGTCGCATTACAGACACTGGATCGAAGCCATTGCTGGGAACGCAATCAGGTTTCGGGATGCAGAATCCACAGTAAACTACTATAAAAAACCTCAAGTAGCACATTCGTATCATGCACAAACGGTTCGTAATACAATCATCTTACCTCTACTCTCACGCTCAATATGGACCCAGTGAAACAGCTTCTCGACCTTTGGAAGCGCAATAAGTGTGTCCCTGGGGAACAGGACTTCAAGCATGCTGTGCCAGCAAAGCCCGAAAAAATGAAAACAAGACTGGCTGAAGTACTGTCCAACCACGAAGTCATGGACGGCATCAAACTAGTCTTGACCACGCTACTAGAAGCGTGGGAACAACTGGAAAAGTGTCACCCAAGCGAAGTGTCTTTTGGCAATTTTCCTTATACAGATCTGAAGATCGACGAGCTTGTATCAATTGCGTCTCTTGTCCCCCTGCATTTCCCAGGCCAGCTTGCGGATCACATGCTTCGATTGAACCCTAAGGGTCTCAAGCGTAAGAGAAAGAGTGATGACACGGAGCGGGAAATCAAGAAAAAAAAGCCTATGACCATAGATGATTTGCTGAAGATGCCTGGTTTCGAACCATCGCCCGAGGAAAAAAAGTGGAAGAAGTCGATGGAGGCGCATAGCGAATCAGCTGAAAACGAGACTCATGGAGTTGAAAGTGGTAATGGAGAGTCGGACACAGGGAGAAGAAACGACAGTAATGCACGCCATGGCCCCTCTTCGAATCAAGAGGGTTGGTCAACTAAAACGAAGCGGATAGCTAAAGAATTAAAAAATGAAACTGATCGTCGCGAGGCTGCTGCTAGGGCAGCATCGAGTAAAGGTGCAAAGAAGAACAGGAAACCAGGCTCTCTTTTTGGCGCTTCATCCGAAGCAAGAGATTCAGGGGAGGGATCCGAAAAAATTCCGATGGGTTCTGAGAGAAAAGCGAGGAGACAAGGATCTCTGTTTAGAGGTTTTGGTGCAGGCAGCACTGGAAACAGCGGAGAGGATGACACTGAAGGTGACAGGAGGGGAAGCGCCAGGGGCAAGACTGCAGCCGACCCGCTGTACATCAGCGACCGGAACAGCGGCGGGGAGAGTGACAGCGACCGCGGCAGGGATGATAGTCGCTCTGGCAAAACACGCCCAAAGGTCTCAATCAAAGAAGAACCAGAGGATTGAAGATGATCGAGCATGCTCAAGTATACACTAGTTGATTTCAACCCGGTTCTCGAAATAGTGACTTTAGCTACGTAGTTAATAAAGAAACTGGACACAAAAGAAGAAGGAAAAAAAAATATATGACAGGCTGTCTGAATAGAGGGTTGGTGTACAACAAGTTATGCGACAAGAAGCTAACCCACATTGAAGGACGGCCCACTCCCACCTGTCTTTTGGGGCGGTAGGGGAACGAACACGGATCCTGTTGTCCGTTTTCCGTTTATCGCTCCCCAGAAAGGACGATATTGGATAAATTTGTCACTTCTTTGTTATAATAACATCAAGCCCTTTCTCGGTCGGTATATCTCTTCGCGCACAGCTCTTTATACTCGCAAACAAAAAATGAGCCCCAAACCCCTTTGTAAG
The DNA here is from genome assembly GCA_000222875.2 of Periglandula ipomoeae IasaF13. NCBI lineage: Eukaryota > Fungi > Ascomycota > Sordariomycetes > Hypocreales > Clavicipitaceae > Periglandula > Periglandula ipomoeae. The sequence continues at coordinate 51,978 of AFRD01000094.1, forward strand.
CAAAGCTTCGATAGTTCACTATCGGGTGCCCATCCTACAGCCTCTGACGGCTCCAGCACACTCATTTACGCCGTCTTGAGTGGGAACATTACCGAAGTGCTAGCCCTGGCCACCGATAACCTGACGATCGCACCGAACGACGCTTGGCTAATATATGAAGCATGCCTTCAAGGCTCATGCATGATCCAGGCCTTAGCCGGGCATCGCAGTATTGGCTTCAATCAACCAATGCCAGGCCAAATGGGCGATACGGCCATGCATTTCCTGCTTCGAGCAAACAATGACAGGTTTCGAGGGAGCAAAATCGAAGCTATGAGCGACTTCTTCAAGTATGGTGCAGATGCCACGGCAACCGACAGATGGGGAAACAACGCACTGCACATAATTGCTGGGCTTGACGAACGAGATGATGCCTTATCATTACTTGAGCTTCTTATACGCCCCAGCAAACACAACCCCGAAGCTGAGCCCTCGTGCGGTTCACCACAACTCAACGCTCGAGCCAGGGCTGCATCAGGTGACGGAGATGGTGATACACCACTTATTATTGCTGTCTCAAGAAATCATATAGATTGTGTGCGACTGCTTCTGGGCAGCGGAGCAGATCCCATGTTACGAGTAGAGTTCGGTCAAACACCACTGTCATTGGCAAGGAAGATGGGAAACACAGCGATGGTGGATCGCTTGTTGGAAAGTTGCGTTGCCTTAGCTATGGATTAAAATACTTAGGGTAGACCACATGTTTCACTGTCTGTGACGTCCTTCGTCATCGGCATGAGAGCTCTCTACACCAGACTCACAAACCCCATCTGGCGTTTGTATGGGCAGGTTCCAAGGAGCGCGTGGCGTCGTTGGTGTAGCTGGGGCCGTTGGTGTCTTGGCCTGAAGATAGACTTAGTAACAGGTTGGATAAGAACTTGCGTTGCTTGCTCACCAGCTCATCCAATGTTGGACGCGAGATCGATGCTGTTAAGAACACGCATCAACCTGTCTTCAGCTTCCGCGGTTACTTGTCGGATGTGCGCCAGATCATCCAGCACGGAGCTGAAGCAGTTCTTCAGGGCTTGTAACTCGGTGAAGAATGAGGAGCTCATTCTGATGTGTGGGTATATTTGCAGGTGTTGGTAAAGGCCAGCAATGAGATGAGCGATTCGTGCATGAGGGGCCAATACACTTATTTATAGTAGGAGGTGACAGTTTCTGCTCAGATTGTGATAATTTATTAATAGCTCTTACGTTTCTAAATATATTCTATCTCCTTCTACCTTCGCGATTGACTGGCAGAGTTTTAGGTGCATTGTCAACGATGACAAATGTAGTGAAGCCAGAGGTGTGCCACACTAAGAGGCTCCCCCACTGTCCCTCAAGGACTCCCTGTAAGTCGACGGAACGCGGCGGTTACAGCGGGGCTACGATTTGCGAAGACACATGCAATGGCAATCTCTGTTCGGTTGTTCTGGTTCCTGTTCTCCTGAATGATGGCGGGAGGGTGTATTTTAGCCAAAACTTCCTCACGTCTCGTCGTCAGAGTGCTCACCTTTCAAACTCATCTTTTCCAGCCCCCCTTCCGAAGATTCCTCATTATTCGCTGTTCTCCATCGATACGGTGTTCGAATGCCTTTTAACAGTCAACGCAAACACACTATGACCCCAAACCTCTGTTCTAAGAGTATAAATGTAACTGGGGCTGTGTTGACGATGGGTGCAAAACAACGGACACGAGGAAAAGTGAACAAAGACACCAAAGCTGGAATAAGATTCCGCCAAAGCGGCTTATGCACCAAAGCGAATGCGCTGTTCCGATTGTATAACGTCGAGGTCGCCGTTCTTACCCGGAAACAAGATGGAACTATTGAGGGATATCAATCCAGCCCTAGTCTCGCTCAAGAACTCTTCCAAACTGCACACGACTGTCTTCTCAGCCCTCAAGACATTGAGAGTTGCACATACCACCAGCTTCGGCGAACAACTCGCCGCGCAAACAAACGAACACCACCATCCTCACTAGGAGCCTCTTTCAGTGCAAACTGGGAACCAAGCTTTTCATCAAGATCATCACCAGCCAGTGGTGAATGCGGCGGCGAAAGCAAGTACGGCCTACCGTCTTGTGAATCGCAATCTGGCATGAATCAAAATGCATGCCAGAAGGCTCTGAACGCATATCAAAATACTCTGAGTTCATTCTCCGCGTTTGCACAATCAAACTCTGTTGAGTCAATGAACAGTGCAGATAACAGGCGAATTCATCATATGCCGATGAAAGAAACGGGACTAGATGCTTTGGCAAAGGCGGCTGAGCTTGTTTCAGTCTCTCCGATACATATGAATGCTAAGACTCCAAAATCGGAACATCATGCCGACAGAGACTACTCCACCGACCGTGCCAGATCGAACAGCGAGATAGCACACCAATCATCAGATAGCTTTCACGAACCAAGTACAATCTATACGCAGAGGGAAAGAAAGATCTGGGCATTTCTCAAACAGTTCATGTAGACAAGTCACAACGTATTTTAGCTGTCAATTGTTCACAACAACCACACGGTCTTTCGAAGTACGATGTTTATGCTTCGTACAAGCACCAAGCCTAGGAAGCGATTCAGAATTCTCGGGATCTTACATAAACTCTTATCACCTACTCAGTATAACCATCTATATTTAAACAGTCTTGTAGCTTTGTAGATACACAAGTGTAGAAAATAAGCCTTCATGTTACGCAAGTCTGTAACTGCTCCTTGATGCCAGCCAGATTGAGGTCTTGTCCGTCAATGGACCCTATCCCATCGTTGTTGTCACCTTGCTGTAAAGCGATATCCATACAGCTTGGTGTATATTTCCGGCTTTCCGCTCGGCAGGACAGGACTAGGTGCACTTGGCCAGTCCCATATCCAGTAGATAGTATACCAGTCTTGATTCTGTACGTCATGTGGAAGCTGAAAATTGTTTTGACACGACAGGTCAGCTCCTTGAGGATCTATTGCTATTTTTTGATATACTTCCTGCCTCAGCCTGGAGATATAACCATTGTTAATCTGATAACACCGCTTATCGTCGAAATCTCGTATGGCGAGTAGTCGACCGCGCCGGTCACCACCAGTACCCTCCAAATTCCACACTCCATGGATTGAATCGAGCAGATCATCCTCCCGTGGATTGAGAGTTCCATATATGAATATTTTACCACTGGTCAATTTCTGTGGGGTAAGCTCTGGCAAGGTAACATGACCATTCTCCTGATGCTGCAAGGCAATAAAGTCTCCCGGGTAGGCTTGTAGTGCGGGCAACTTTGCACTGTAGTTTCGCGTGCTCTGCGTGTATTTGCAAATTCGATCTGTGAATCGTCCTTCGGACTTGGTAGGCAGAAGATGCTGCATTTGAAAGTCGTTGAACGACGGATCTAACCTAGACACTGCACCACGGATAAAGCCAGGATGGCCGATCATGGTGCCATTGCTAGCAATGACCATCAGTCTCTCGACCCAAGAGTGAGCGTCAGCGAACCAGATAAGTGCTACAGGCACAATAATGACTGGTCGGAGCAAGGCGTTGAGCATTTTTTTCAGTGGCTACACGATATTCAAGTGCATCAAGATTATTGTCAAATTGTTTGAAGTCTCGAATGCAAAACTCGGAGGAGCCCGAAAAGAAGGAAAGACACCTCTCATAGGCCAGAGGATCAGCAGTCACCTACAGACTCCAGAAACAGGAAACAGGAATCGGAAAACTGGCAAAAGTGCAAGGGGGTTTTTGGAGGGTTGCCTCGTTGGCGACTATTGATGCGTCGTGATTGGACAGCTGGTTCACGGTGCAGCCTTTCAACAGATCCGTACCGAAGCCTAGAAAATGTTGTCCTGTTTCTATTTTTACTTATTGATCTCCCAATGGCTCTTTTATTCCTTGGAGGAAGGGGCAAAGCGCACTCGCATTCATTTTTGTCGAGACCAGGTTGCTGGAAGCATTGTTGCCAAAACATAAAAAGCCTGATCAAGCCAACCCATACGATCGGCTCTGCGAAACATTTCTCCCACCATTTTACAGATACTTTTTCCCCCATCAGACCGTAGCCATCATGTCGTTTCTTCCAGATAGCGTTGAGCGCATTGAGCGCATTGAGCGTTCATTCAACGGCAGAACAGGAGGCTTATACAAAAAAGCCAATACCCTACACAGCTTGATCGGCACGAAAGTCGCTGTTGTAGTGGAAAACGACCATGGAGTCCTGCAAGGCTACATAATCCCATGACTACAACGACTGGTAAAAATTATATCAAGCTCTCAAAGCAATGGGACTGCAAGATGCACAAATTCGTCGTCCAGCGAATTTTGTCACAGTCGTCGATCACAATCTTGGGCGGTCTGCGTCATTTCCTTCTCCCCTCTCACGAGCCTCCCCAGCGGGCTTGGTTCGGACTTCCTCGCTCACGGAAGGTGTGGAAACCATCCAAACTCCAACCTCTTCCTCAAGCCAAATTACTGCGGAAACACAAGGGGAAATTGTTTCCTCGAGCATTACTGAACTAGGTAGAAACGCGACAGACGCAGAACTTACCGATTCGGGGGAGATTTCTTCTGGCTTAGGTTCAATGAGCATGGAGGCCCAAGTGCCGGACAAGGAAGGCGCCGGCAATAAAAAAAGAAAAATCGGCCGGACAAGTGGTCATCGAGAAAAGCGACCACGCATGATGACTCGATCGCGAACCAGCTTACAAGAGAACTACGTTCGCGAGTGAGAAGCGCGAGAAATGGAATGGTCTTAGGTGCGAATGGGTTGCAAATATTTCAGAACCTGGATATAGTTTTGCTTTTGATAAATAACACCATGTTTTCCTTCTTACTATTTTTTTTTTACCAAAGATTCAATTTGTCATGTGGCTGCGCAAACTGTTGCGATATTAGTGCGCTATCCGCGGGGGGAGCTCATCTAGATTGTCCTTATAGTTTGACACCGTCAGTGCAATTGAGCAAGTATAGTATTATAGTTCGCAGATTTCCTTGTAACTGCTTAGCTTTTCTTTCTTTCTTGTTTTTTTTCCCTTTCTTTGGTTCGCCAGCCTTGAAGGAAGTCAGCCAGCGCACCATCTAGAAGAGGTTTCCCGTTGCCCGCGAGCCACCTGTCTTGCGGGGCACGTAAGCTGACGTCCCCCAAAGTTGCAGCACCTAGCCTGTTATATCCGCCACTGGCGCACCCCTGAAGCAGCTGGAGCTGCGTTGTACGGTAGCTCATGTCCACAAAGCGTTGAGCTTGAAACTAAGAGTTAATAGGGAAGTCAATGAGCGGATGTAAACGCACTATGCAAGTAAGGGTAAACATAACGCTGCACAGATGCGCGGGGTGAATCCAGCCAAACTTGGTCTTCAATTGACTACAGCTAGCTGCGTATTGGACCAATATAAAGAGTCTTCCTAGTTTAAAGCCATAAACGCAGGACCCTTGCTATATTCTGATCAGATCTGCGTGAATGTTACTCGCCAGGCGACGCGGCGCTGAGCAGACCTCTCTAGAACTGCTGCTTGTCCAGCCCAGCACGGCCCGTGATCCCCTGCGGTTATTAGCTCTACCAATGGTGTCATTTCCTTTCTGTAACATCGAGACATTCAGAAAACCGTAGCGACGGTTAGCACACTGCGTTTTTATTTGTGTGGTCGGTTAATGCCCATTTCGCACATCTCTGTCTGCACGTGGCTTCTCTTTTCATGCTCCCAGTTTCCTCGATCACTGGGCCAAATTTCGGATTGGGAACACACTCATCTGCCGCTTTATCTTGCTTTATCTTCTTCATATTGGCAGCGCTGAAAGCTGCGTCGCGCGAAGGTTCCTTCGAGCCGCCAACTGCCATGGCGCTTATTGCCACTTGGACGGGTTACTGAAGCGCGTCCACTTGGATGTCGAGTACTATCGGAACAAGACGAAGCTATATCAATAAACTCCCCGCGCCCAACACGAAGCAAGCGGAATTAACAATTTAAATGGTAGTGATGACTATGCAGATCAGCACGGATAAGAACGTTATCCGCTAATCGACACCGGAAGCCAATTTGACCTCTGGCATTCCCATGCGACTTCTGGAATTCGCATCCGACATCGGGCTGTCGAGCAATGAATACGTTGCTCAAAAACGGGTAACTTTGCTCGAAGTGGCTCACACAGCCCTTAAATTAACAGAGCTATGTTGTGAATCATGCGCACGTGACTTATCGGTTGGTGAACCAGCCTGGGCCACGTTTCGACAGCCCCAGGAGATGCCCAACTCTCAAAACTCTAAGGATAACTGCTGAAGGCTTTCACCGTCGAGATCAACAATCTGTCCGTCTCAGCCTATAGCCGACTCAAACCTCTATCACGAAGTCTCTCAGGATTCGGCGATCATGCGCGCCGGTCTTAAAAATATTCCTGTCGAAGTGATTGCCGACATTCTCTGCTGCCTTCCAGACTTACAGTCTTTGTTCTCGGCACTCGAAGCGTGTCGCACTTTTCGATATTCATACCAAGAGTATAGCATAAAGATATTAAGAACAATATTGTCTGCTCAAATCGCCGTTTCCTCTGAAGGGCTCATTGAGATATCGTGGCAGGCGCTCCACCATCAGATGCAAGCTTCGGCTAACCACGACGCTTTCAGCAGTATTTGGAACGGAGGGCCTCCCTATCTAGAGTGGGATCCTCAGACTCAGGCTTACAAGGATTACTTCTATCAGCTGTATCTAGCTATACAGCGACAGGTTGTGGCTAGAACTGACGCGAAGATCCTCCTGAATGATGCCGGAGATCTGCTTTCACGTCAGCATTCGCAGCTTCTACCGAGCCTGAGGAAGTTCAAATATGCTCTCGCACATACGGATGATTGGCAGATAGGCAATGAAGCTATTGGCATGATCCAATAAGCGACGAACGATAGCCCAACGTTGATATTATAGGGTTTACGCGGTAGATGTGAGATCGGTTTCTCTAAACAGATCGCTACTCTTATTCTGGCGCTCGTTTCGCATGATTTCAGCGTTGATGTCTTCGTCAGTTCGTGTCCAAGGAAAACTTCAGGATGAGTACGAGGCCAGAAGAACAGCCAATTGCAACCGTGTTCCTCTCACAACCAATGCTGATACCCGGTAGTCGGGAGGTAGCCAAAGAATACTGTACAACCCAATTCACATCTTGTCAGGAGATGTTCCATATCCAGAGTGGTTCAAAAACTTTTTAGCGGTTTCGGTCAAGTCACTTGTCGTATCTGAGAAAGAGTTCAATTGCAAGACACCGATGTCGGTAGAGCAGAAGGGCATCGGTAGAGTTAAATGCAAGATGTCTTGGTGCCATTCCAATCGGAGTGTCTGGGTGCATGCGCCTGTGGTCGTGTCCCATACTTCGATGGTCTTATCGTTGGAGCATGACGCTAGACATTGGCTATCCGGCGAGAACTCGACCAACTTCACAAAATTCTCATGGTCTTCGTACGTCTGGACCTACACGCCCGCGTTCGACGACGCATGATTACCCGATCGCGAACCACTTTCGCAAGTGAGAAACGCGAGAAATAGTTTTGGGTGCCAACAGCGGAGTTGGTGCAGGATTCTGAGTCTTTTTTTTTTTTTTTTTTTTTTGAGATAATACCATGGCCTCACCAATGCTATTCTGTTATAAAGATATAGCCATTCCGTTAAACTTCCATAACCTTCATTATCGAGAAGCCGCATTTGTTCCCAGGTTTTAAGACTTAGAGTGATGAGGTTCGCATTGATCGCTTTGCTCTATGCACGACATTCGTATTACACGGAGGTTTATCGAGCAAGTCCTCGCGACTTCGTTACCAAGTATTTCGCTCATGATCCAATAAGTTCTAAATCTTGTCACTTGGACCTGGTTGTGATATCCTTTTTTTTTTTTCTTTCCTCAAAAGTATCAGCCTGGCGAAGCACAAAGTCAGACGAGAGAACGTAAAAAAAAGGCTTCAACGTCGTGGGGATAAGTGTGTAGAAGCGAAACCCGCGCTTACAAAGTTGTAGGGTAGGTTGTAGGGTAGCTAATGTAGGATCCGGGTGTTGGCACGTGAAGCTCACGCGAATCATCGAAACCACTCAGTCGAGCGGGGCATTGTCCGACCAAAGCTGTGAGGTGTCCACCAAACTCTTGTTACGACACACCTTCGTACAACATACAGCGAATGGATGCCGCAGTGCCAACGCTAATCTTGAACATACGAACGTTGAAAATCGGAACAGGAACACCGATGTGTATCCAAGAACAATCATGAATTCAAAGCCACCCCATACCACACACTAAATGCATGCAACCACTTAGTTGGTCGTTGCTCCTTGCTCCTGGCTCCCGGCCCCTGGCTCCCGGCTCTTACCTCCTGCTCCCAGCTCCCAGTTCTTGGGTTCTCCGCTGAGGCGGGAGCCCAAATCTACTCGCGCTGACTAAACCAGGTCGCCGGATTAACCCCTCATTTATTTTTTTGGAGAACAACGGAAACCCAAAGAGCAAATCGACCCAACGTTATATGCAACCTCGAGATTTCCCCCCTCGCGTTAGAGCAAGCCGATCGAGGTTGGTGGCTATGACTTCGGCATCGACAGAGGCAGCGCGGCAATCTGTTCTCCAGCGCGGATTTTGGGTGCAGGAAAATCCCACTGTAGGCAAATTTGTTGACGAAATTGTTAAAGGCGGTTTCCGGTTCAAGACTGAGGAAGGTCTTGATTTGTGTCGCTACGCACTAGAAGAGCCCGTGAGTATGGCTGTCTCCAACGGCATTCTTGCGACTACGTCTAATTCACTTCAGCTTGTCCGCAGCGTGATAGGGTTTTTCTTCCAGCAATCGCAGTTGGCCTTTTTCAAAGCGTATGGTCAAACCAGGTTTATACATTGTATTATCAACAACACTCCAGAACTGCGGATTCTCGTCGTCCAGCTATGGTCCAGTGGATCAGAAGTGATCATCTATTCTGGATCACATCTTCAGCCATTAGATGCAACTGGTGCACCAAATGGTTTGTTGATGGTTTCTGATGATTATCTCAACCATCCTCATATCACAGCAATGAAGGAAAAGATGCCGCTGGGTGGTGTGTAAGCTTTCCTTGTTCTAGAAGTACTACTTTATCTGATAGACCGTCAGGGCTATTGTTGATGGACGGTCGGCCTTCAGGATACTACGAGGGAAGTTGATACTACTTGGTTTTGTGATACCTGACGAGGCGAAGCATTGGGCCACAATGCCCTTGCCAACGCAAGCACTCTTGGACAAAGCAAGATCAATGCAAACTGAGACCATTAGATTGAACTTTGGTTTGGAAGAGGACTCAGCCCTCCACGATTAGCGATCCCTATGTACGAATTACCAAACTGATGACCAGCCACCGTACAATAAGAGTCCAGGATCACGATACGAGAATATTTCCAGTGGATGACCCTATATTGTGAGCAACAGTTGTTCTTTCTGCATACAGAGGCTGCGACGGATGGATCTGTTCGGCGGACTGTGTCGCATCGCAAGAGACGGATTGCGCGGTCTGGGCGGGCAATATATTAGCATGCGCTTGATACGAGTTGATGCGGGCAGCATTAGCGTCATTGCCGCGTATTGGTGCGGAAAATGACGAGGTATGACCTGGGACAATTGATTCTGCCTGATGCGGATCGTTCGCTGTAAAAGCGGCGCCCAAAGAAGCTGTCGGTGGAATGAGAGGGTTCGCTGATTGCGTCGTCCATTGTGTAAGAAGCTCCAAAAGGGGCTCGGAGGGGGACAGCGTCGTCATAGGCCTCGAAATCCATTCTCGATGTATTATTCCAGGTAGCTCGCGGTATATCTGTGGCTTGCGACCAGAGCTGTAATTCAATACGATCCTTAGCTTGTGGCGGCTGATCATATGTGGACACCGGAACTGTGTGTCCTGTACTATGTGAGTTAATGTAGTTCTACCAGGAATGGACAATCCATACTCACCTTGCAAGGTTGCTGGTTGACTTAGAGTTTCCGGTCCTTGCTCAATTGGATTTGTGCAGATGTTTGCTATTTTTGTCAGTAATGAGAACGTGGCAAGGTCACTGAATCATTGCCATACTCCGTTTCACATGAGCATTCCTTTCTATCATGTATTCTTCTCTGCCAGTCTCTTTAATCGAGTCATGATTCATGATAATCGCTTTGCTTCTTCGCCGGCGATAACGGATGATGGTCAGCCGAGTGTGAAGCAGGTCGGTCACTGCGCAAAGTTGCCAGTTGTTGCTCCAGATGATCATCGGCCATCTTGAAATATTCCACTCGCTTCCGATATGCCTTTATATCTTTGTCGGAGAGAAGAGAGCCTGCTTTCTCTTCCTTTCGTCTTGCGGAACAATTGTTGAAGTGTTTCACATAAACTTGCATATTCTTGCTCCTGTGGGCACAGAAGAGACAAGGTTCGTCGATCGAGAAGTCTAAAAGCTTGTAAGCACAAGTCGTTGACCAGGATAAGAACGTGAGTTTACGGGTCATGTAGTGTCGCTTCAAGTTTTTTCGACCGGTGAATTGGCTACTTAATTTGTTGGCGCAATCTGGATGGGGACATTTAGATTTGGGACCGATGCCCAGTGGCTTCGCAGTTTGCGGGCTCGATCGCTTCTCCGCTCGTGGCACACATATGGTAGTAGTCGTAGAAATTTGTCCATCTCCCGCACTCTGATGACCTAGATATTGTTGAATATCTAGGAGAAGCCGTTGCGTGTTGGATTGGACGTCATACAACGCAGACTGAATAACATCGACGCGGGACTGGATATTTTGAAGCTGTGTCTGGGAGTCTTGTTAGATGACATAATAGGAGTTTCCATATTAAATTACCTGCAAGGTGCAGAGCTGGGACTGCCATTCATGTACATCTGTAGCTGGTAGGCGTAGAATGTCGTCCATGATGGAAGTCGAGGGAGATGTTTTGGGAAGGAGCCATTTGCATGGAAGGAGGCGGGGTTTAGAAGCATAGGTGGACGAAAATGGTCACGTGCAAGCTGAGGCATGTGACAGTTTAAAGCATCACATGTTCCTCCTGAGCGAAAATGCCGTACATTTAATCAAGACAACTCCCGCAATAAGATAGCAGGTCTGCCGAAAACCATTCTAGTCTTCCGAATATCATTCATACTAAAAGACTGTACGACGCTCTCACCCTTTCGTACTCGGAATACTGATATTAACTGCAGATACAGACTCGACCAAGGGCGCAAAATAGCTATGGCAGACTGTGCGATATGCAATGGCACTGGCAAAAGCGGTGGCTTCGACTGCGGTCCTTGTGACGGCACTGGTAAAGAAAAGCCCTGAGTTGCGAGCTGAATTCCGTAGCACCATGAGCACTTTTTTTTTTTTGGCAATTCACAGTGTGTGAAGATTGTTTGTATCTGTTGGACATGTTTACCTAAGCCCTGAGCATGTCTTTATTCATGTGTACGGATCGGTTCGTTTTGAGTGACGTCTGAGACGTACCAGGCTACCGGGGCCAGGGTGAGGGCGCTGGGAACTTGAAGCCGGGAGCTGGGAGCTGGGAGCCGGGAGCCTAGGAACAACTTTACTAATGCACAGTCGACGATGTGGCTTACGGGAAAAGCTGCTAGTCTATGTTGGAGACGAATGAGCTGATCAATCTCTGAAAAGGAAACACTTTCATAGGCAACCATACGTTCTGGGGTCTTGTTGCAAAGAACGCTCCGGGGGAAAGAGAAAAGAAGTGCTTTGTATATAAGTCTATTACTTTTTACCAATCTTGCGCAAATCTTTCTTGGCCAGTCACTTGAATTACGAGTACCCAAGTTACGATGTCGAAACGGCAAACTGAGTCTAGAATTGATGAGGAAGAGTATGCCCATAACATTGCGTTCCAAGAAAAAAGATCTTTTCCTGACAGACACAGTCATTGTTTTTCTTCAAGATCATGCCCAGCTTCAAGCGTGCGACATACTACCACCATTGATTCCGCCGATGAAGCCTCGGAACAGCCGTTCGGGAAATACGATCGAGGGGCAAACGGAGATTGCTCTACCGAAAGGTGATCATCTACAATTTTGGTCATCTTTTTGCACTGTTAAAGAGTAGCAGAGAAGTCATTGTCTCCCGACCTGGCACCACGAACCGAAGGGATGCTGCCGGGCTCAGTTCCTGTTTAGCGCAAAATCAAACAGCCACATCAGGTTGCACAGGAAATGGTCAATCTCCCTCTGTATCTCTATCAATATACTAGACACTGATCGAGAAAATAGCAAACTATTACAGTAGTGAAATGCCAGGTAATCTTTTCGACCGAACTACTTTAGAGGTAATTTCTGACCGTTTCGTTTTAGAGTCGACTGCTTTTCGAGTCTTACGAGAGGAAGGGATACATCAGGAAGAGAGTCACGACGACGAGTCTCCTGAGCGTAAATCCACAGAATTGAGAAGCTCTGAGAATGCACTGTCTCATACGGAAGATAAGAGTGGAACAGAAGGAACGGACTATGGCGAAGTAGAGGAGGTACCCTCTGGCATGACCGCTGGGGCCAGCCTCCCGAATTGGAATGAGGAAGAATGAGTGTCTTAGCCAATTGGCCCAGCCGATAGTACTGGATAGCTAGGACTAAAGATGCTACGTCACTCGGTCTGAATCAGTTGAAGTTCCGCTATCAAATTTTTGTCATGTTTGTTCGTCGCTTTGCATCCCAGCTGTGATAGTTAGGCTTTGCAATGATTGAACAGACCATGGATCCACATTTGAGTCACGAGTGCCTTGGTCGTTGTTCGAACAAGAGCCTTGCTTGGGCGGGCGGCCCCTCCTTCGCATATATAAGGTAGGTACTCGACTACCTTTCTCAAATCGACAACACCGAACAGACGCGATGGCTAAAATCAACGGCTACGAAGTTATTGAGCTCGATACACCGAGCGTCATCGAAGATGTCCTCGTCAAGAACATCAGCCTCCTTCCTTCTACTAAGAACGTTGATGAAGCGGGTCGACAGTTGTGGATTCACACACTGACACCACAAACTAAGAAATACACCAATGCACTGTTGGAAATGGTAGGTAGAGGACAGCCACGGTAGCCACGATAATGTAAGCACAGTTCTAAACAGCTCCCAGGATTCAATCATCAATCAAAGTATTGGTGAACGTGGCCTTGAGCTTTGTGCCATAAAGAAAGCCCCCAGGATTGTGCACGCAGGGAATGGAGTGGGCGATTTTGAAGAGGTTCATGCCGGCTGCATTGTCATACTCGCCCCTGTGACGGAGAAGAAAGAGTTAATCTGGCTGGCAGCCATAGGGGAACCCTTTTCGCACGACAAGCTTGTCAGCGCCAGTAGACATGATAAAGTCATCATCTTTCCAGGCACCAAGTACCGCCTCAGGGTGCCGTATTACCTGATGGTCCGGCTTGTAAAAGACGCTTAAAGTATCAGCAGGTTCGAGTTCAAGGTCAATCAAATTATCTTGCATATCCTATGTAATATCACTGTAGTACAAAAGCCCCACTTGGCAGCGACTCTGACGTCGATAAGTCAAGACTTGCCCAATCGAAATCGTAACTAGGGTGCTGTCGCGAATCCTCCTGATCAAAGGTTGGCAAAAATCCTCCGGCGTGCATGCCCCTCCGTGCCGCTACAGCCTGCCCACTGTTGCCATTCCGTTGAGGTCTGATTTCTGGCACCCAACTGGTTCTCGTCCAGTGGTATTTGCGGCAGCTCAAGGTTGTTCGTGTCACTTTCAAGCAAATCCAGCCAGCTTCGTGGGGGACTAGTTCGGTAGTCTGGGACCTCCCGACTCGTGCCGTGATCCGCCCCAGCCTCGCGCGGTTGTTTCTGCTTTTCAGTTCGTTTTCGTTTCAGGCCGGGCCCTGTTGTGCTAACACTATCTATCAGGATGTCGATTATGATATCGACAATTTCAGGCGGAACTGTTGAGAGTTCTCCACTCCCGACCTCTTCTTTCAGTATCATCAAAGCAAGCTTCACATTCTTCTGTACCTCTTTGTCACTGTTCAATCTCGCCGCAAATGTCTCCATGTGTTGAGGTGTTATATATCGGGCAAGTCTCTTGGCATTCTGGAGAATAAAAGCCTTTGACTTGTCAGGAAGGTCGATTTCGCTGCTGTGATCCGCATTCTCGATATTGCTAATGGTTTCGTGCTCGGCATCGTATGCGTCGAGATCTTCTGAACGCCGTCGAATACTGTCGAGGATTGTGGCGACTGGGACTTCATTGCACATCTTTTGGGAGACCTGGCTGAAGACCAACAGATCCAGAGCCTTGCACATGTGTTCGTAATCGCGTGTTTTCTTTTCGTAATTCCATTGACAAGCCACTGGATTTAGCAGTGGGATGTTTTCCTCCCCATCCGCGTCTTGTTCAGCGGATATGCGTCGCAGAATCAGATCAAAGATCGCAACAAGTCCTCTCTCAAAAAAATGCTCGTGCTTCTTGGGGGCGCAACCCAGTGTGACAAAAGCAAGGCCACCAACTTGACTACTTAGCAAAGCCATATACGATAAGGTTACCAATTTCTTACCTTCTAGAAGAGTGAAGGTCATTCTACCAACGTCTTTTCCGTAATATGCGGATAGGTCTGTTATCAACTTGATGAGGCGGTCGTAGGCATTTCCAACACGATTGAATGACCGATTTTGACGGCAAGAAGGTGCCGGCGCGTCATTGGCTGTCGCACGCAGACGGTAAAACTTGTTCAGACCAGCGATATAGTCGTTGATGTTGTGCAAAGAGCCTATTTCATTCTTGGCTTCTTCAATACGAGAATTAGCCTTGGAGTGAGCATCATCCAAGGAAGTCTCCTTCTGTTGTTCGTCGTCATAGATCTAAAAGGCGGATTATGTTGCTAGCGCATATTTTTGCCCCAGCGCAATTCCATCTGATTGCTGCTAGTCGTCGACCTGGCGCATCTTGAGCCTTCCTAACAAGAATCTGGCTGCCAGTACGAAACCATTTGGCAGCAATAAGTATGAAGTGTTCCACGCTGTTTTTCTCCTTCGTGTGTTTTTCAAGCCCATGCGAGGTTTGGCAGGTCGTTTACTCTGGGCTAGGGTTAACAACGGGTTGCGTAGATGGTGAGAACCGAGACCGTAAGTTCTGTGAGCTGCGCTCTGCTCGTGACTCCTGTATCGGTGAGCTGCTCTCTGCTCGGAGATACTCGATTCTTTCAATCGGACGAGATCGTCGTGACGTGATCTGCTGTTTAGCGACCTCAACTGTCCTATACTCCAGTCAAACAAAAGAAGTGGTGGCATCATAATCGAACCTACATATCTGGACCAAGCCATTTACCTGGTTTGAATATCATCAATCTCGTGTCTGGTCGGAAGTCGTCTTGACCATGCACGACTCGTGTTAGACGGCATCTGACGTGTGGTAGATCATCATCGACGACTTGTGCGTCAAGGTGCTTTTCTGCCCAAGCCCGACATTCATTGGTATAAGATAAACAAAAAGTTCCAGCGACTACCCGTAATTGATTGTTCTGTGAGAGATTTTAAGAAATTGGGATCCTCCAACATTTCGTGCCGCAAATACCGACTCTGAAGTGTATGAATAGGCGTATCCATCCTGGGTTGGTTGCCTTAGAAGAAGTGGATGAGGAAAGTAAGAAGAATTCGGCGTTGCGGTGGACGTACAAGCTGACCTTTCCCTTAGTACTGAAAGTAGTGTCGGTCTTTGTCCCGGTTTCGTGTCGTCTGTGGGCCTGGCGAGTCACTCCAGCTGACCGCAAGCTCTGGCGACCAGCAGAGACCGATGTGGTCGCAGGGAGAGTGGCCATCTGGAGGGGGTGTGCAAAACGTGCCAACTTTTCGCAATGTTGGCACATTTTGCACACCCCTCATCCTTCCACAAGTTCCCATATGTTATTTCAGTTGTCACCGCTAAGGCATGTCATGGAGCATTTCACACGTCCCTGCCATCTACTAAGCAATAGTTCACGCACACCTCCTGACTAGTCGCGATATCAGTCCCCGCTTCATGCAAGCAAGTATGTGCCGCTCATCACATCCGTCTATTCGAGGTATCACAAACATCCTGCGACAATTTTGATGTATGGGAGGCACTGCGGCTTGATATTATGGTCGTTTCCTTAGCATTGCCCGCCGCATTTCACCAGGTTGCGTATAGAGCAAGCGAGTGATCTGTTTTCTTTCTTGAAGGAACCTCGACTAGGGCGTTCCCTACAGCATTAGCAGTGGGAAGGCTTTCTTGCGGTCAGTCATGAGCATGAGTTTGAACTCGTCGAGATCTTCGAGTGTGATGGCCGCCAACTTCTCCACATTCACGCGGTGCAAGTTGTGTTTTGAAGCAGTTGAATCTGCTCAACGATGGCTAACAACAGAGTGCATTCCAGCAAACAGTCCAGCTGTCAAGTTATTTGTCGCTTTCGGTATAGATCTTGACGCAACAAACCCTGATTCCTGTGAGCTTGTCACACCGCCAGGCTATGAACTTCTAGTTCAAGGCTCTTTGGGCCGCCATTTCTCTTACGGCCGTAGTTAGCTTGGGCAACAAGCAAAATTGTGTCTTTCATTTAAGAAGTCAAACTTTCAGGCCGCTTCAGCTGCAGCAATATTTCTCCATTGTATGATATCGACCTCTGGTTCTATATGAAGACGGTGTCAGCTGGGAAGATGCCAGCCCATGATCCCCATCCTGATCAGCCAGAAGCACCTTTGTCACGGTCAAAGCAAAAACTCTTCTATCCAAGCCAATTACTCAAAGAGGCCACCCAAACCGAACAGACTGGTATTCTGATTCGCTACGAAAACTTTTTGGGCAATTACACCAAGGGGCTTTCAACCTCATTTACCGCTACGGGTGAACCAACCATGACCATCAAATGATCTTGGAATCGTCGATTCCGAGCACGTCACGCTAATGGGACTGACGACATTCTGATCGTCCGAAGAAGGCAGGTTCAGCAAGACTTTTCGAAATAACCTTCCAGTCAACACAAGTCTATTTCACATCTTCTACTCGGCAAAGTTTACACCGATAGTCCCGGCGGGAGGGGTTATACAGCCGAAGCACGCCTTTGGGTGGATGCGTTGCAGAAAACTCTTGCTGGAAACAGGTCGACACTCATGGGTTGGAGCAATGGTGAACTACATCGTGGCAGAATGTCGGAGTAGAGGTGTTGGGCTTCATGACATTCAACCACATGCTTCCTTTCATCAATAAAATCCGTATCTTTCTCTCCGAAATAATCTCATGGGAGCCTGTTATGGCTGTGATTCTCGTCGTAGGTTCCGTCGCAGAATACGAATTGCTGTCAACGGTATAGGTGTTGGCGATTGACGTAGCCGACGAGCCCAAACGGTAGCCACCTCCTTGTTAAAAGCACTGAAAGCCTTCTATGACCCTAACAAGAACAGGCGAATTATCAGATCAGCCAAATGTATTTGTTCTACAGACGGTCAAATTTAATTTCGCTTGAAGATGAAGTCCATCCTAGCGTAGGATTGAGCCCAGGTTAGTTGATCTTTTCCTCCCGCCTCACTTTAAATATGAGCTGTACACCGCTCCGTGATTGATGCAGGCGGCTCCATTTTGTGCACTTCCTATCTCAATTTGCATGAGCTCAAAGTTCGCATATGGCTGTTCGAATTCTCTTCTCGGTCTGGCTATGGGCGATCGTGGCTCTAGGTGGCGTTGCCACATACTACAGAGTTCGAAGTTTCATGACGCAGAGAGAGAGACGGTTCTCGACAGATTGGGCCCAATTGGCTTGGTGCACCAGAATTATTCTCGATCTTTTTACTAGCATTGTCTTCATGATCTCGATGCATGTGAGTTGGAACTTGGCCTGGGGGAAGCGGGCGAGCATTGTTATGATGATTGGGATAATGGTAGAAGATGTAAGTAATTGTTGAAGCCCGCCTTCTATTAAATATTCCTAAAGCATCGGTAGACCTGCGGACTCTTTCAAGCTTATTTTCTTGTCCTTTGCGGCCCATCAACGCCTTGGACGGCGACCCTCACTATTATATTGCTGGTTCTGAGCCTGATGCCAGGGATTGTGCTGCTAATCCTGAGCCAGATATTGTTCTACTATGAGTTCGTTCTGGCCCTGGTTGGATGCATTAGTTTCAGTGTGCTTTATGCATTGGCAAAATGCACTATTTCACATCGGACAGTGGCTTCTGGCAGCTCTCAAGACAGAAAGCGAAGATTCAGAGCTTGCAGAAAAATCATTCTTCCTCGACTCGGTATGCTTGTAAACCTTGCAAATTTTGGTGTAAATGACGCAAACATCCGGATGATGGTATGTTTGACCTAACAAAACATACGACTGTTCTATCTTTCTAGCGCGAACAGGTGTTATTGACAACAATGGAAGCCGTCCGGGCGGCAGAAATAGTCTGGGAATCGCTGGCCCCATTAGATAAGAGTAAACCCCGCCCTATAGACAGATTACAGCAGGCTACTAGCCATATTCGTACTACTGGAGGCTCGCGCGAAGCCTTGATTCATAAGGATGGTGATAGACTCAATGAAATGAGCATTCTCAAAGCAATTAGCTCAAGATAAATACATAGAGGAGAAGATTCCATTTCCAATCGCGAGACCTCCGCGTTTCATGAATGACTTGAGTGATTCTTGCCAAGCACCAGCTACATAGCGGTGTGATGTCACTATGCGCTGAGACCTGGCGTTGAGGCGCCCCCTATTTCAAAAAATGGAGGGCCATAGAGTATGACTCCGTATATGAAAGCAGCCTCCCCCTCTCTGTTTTGTCACTTGGTGGCAGCTTTGTTCTTATCCCTTACTTCCAACGGTAATCGAGCCTCCACATATGCTCGCTTTCGCCGCGCTTCGCTACGTATACCACAAATTGATACACCCATTCCTCGAAGGACGAAAAGAAATGCAAATATGGCCAATTTCATACTGTGGACTTGCCATGTTTGTAAAACCAGGTTTTCTGACAAGAGCGATGTTTGTTCTAGTTGTGGCACCCCTCGAGTTCTGTGTGATCACACAAAATCTCCCTCACAACAATCGCGTCGTGAAACCTCCGCAGATACGGAAGCCAACATGGACAGGACGCTCGATGCTGATGGTTCCGTCCGTGACGCGACTATCGAGTCCAATGAGCGGGATGCGCAAAGCGAAGATCCTCCGAGCAGATGCGATACCTTGGAGATGTCTAGTCGACGAACCTTAACTAAAATGGCAGGGGAAAAGCGTCCTGGAAATAACATCTCGCCCAACTAAGCCCGATTAGCAAAAGACCACACCATTTCTTAGGGCAGCAACAGCTGTCCGGAGATGAGCTTCAGCAATCATTCTGGGATTTAGAGTCCGAAGAGACGGGACAGTACTGTGTTCAGTGTACGAGCTCAAACCAGCACGACCAAAGTGAGACTAGGTCGGGAACTGACGGCCAACAAACCGAATTAACCACGGACTATGGCATATCCCATGGGGCGAAGTCTCACCAGCCGAGTCCGCCTCTCAACGCCGAGACGCAACCATCACCTCGTCCAGTCAATCAGGCCCCAACGTATAGTTCGGAGCCGGAAAAGCCGCTTTTACATCAGCAGATTTGTGAGATGTTTCGCATTTTTGAAACAGTATCCGACTCATCGCAGGTCCTGGTACTCCGCCCTTCGAGCAATGCTTCAATTTGGTTCTCGGACGGTGACTGTCCAACGATCATCAGACCGATTGAACTTGTCAACAATCACTGGGTGCTTATGGTTGTCAAACCTAGTGACAGATACGCCATTGTCTTTCATTCAATGCCGCTTGCCGCAGAAATGAGGGACAATGCCATTGAAAGGATGCAAGCCTTTTATCGAACAGCATGCTTTGGGGAAAGTCCGACCCGTGACTGCATCCAATTTTCATCACCCATGTATCACGATGATTTACTTCATTCAGGACTTGTTACTTTGCTGTATGCATGGTGCATGGTTGCAGACATCTCAATTCCTACAGGCCAGCCAGACCCAAACCAATGGCGCAGTGCCCTGGACATCATTCTTAAAACACCTTCAAAAACCGAGAACATGTGGTTGGATGGGACTAAGAAAGGCATGCCATCGGAGGAATTTTCCAGCTGCATGATTATGACAGGTATGGATGCCATACCTCTCGACGATCCCGAGCATATGATGGACATGTTGCGGGCGGGTTTCGAACGAGTCGTAAGAGCAGCAGATATGAAACTTCGAGAGATTCGCCCATCATGGAAAGAGAAAGCAAACCTTGCCCCCACTGTCCAGTGGACTAGTTCTTTGTTGAAGAAAGCAACAGCGAGGGAGGCAGAGGCAGAGGCTGTGAAGGAGCGCAGAAAGCAAGTGAGGGACGCCCCAGTGCGCCTGACTAGGTTGGAGCGACAACTTACCAGAAGACCCGAACTGGTGGCTAATGTTGGACGAACGAAGATATTTCTACAGTCTGTTCGGGCAAGTTTGGCTGTGATTGATGCGCCTGAGCGGAATTAAGCCAAGTTAACTAATATGGCTTGGTTGAGATCTTCCTCTGTCGTATAGAATGAGCATAGCCATAGTGATAACAATCTGTCCATACAGTTACTGGGAAACCTAAATAAAACGAGATGGCATAGGAATCTATGACATTACATGAGAAGGTTTGACAAGCTCATAAGACTGAATCATCACTAGCTGACTCAGATAAGTGGGAATCCACCTCTAGATTGGTCTGTGAACTGAACGATCCAGTCTGTTGTTCTTAAAGTTGTAACCTCAGATGTTCATCTCGGGTGAAGGATATTCGCCTTGGGCAAAGAGAGCGTCTGAGCCATTGCAAATCATGGCCAGGTCTCTGAATCATCGCTGTACCCTAGCAAGGCAACTAAGCCAACTGTCCAGGAGGTAGCAGTAAACCCTGAGTATCAACTATACTAGTGCATGTGGCGAATGAGGCTGTCAAAAATTGATATATAAAGACGGCCTCTTCCAGTCAATGTTAAGCCGCATCCACACTCTACTTTTATCGCTGCCATTTGTTTCATCAGTGGCGTAGATTACTGATAATCGACCTTCGAAACAAGCATATCTACTAAAGACAGATTAAGGTGAGAATATCTGCTCCTTATTTGCTTCCTACTTTATGATTACATAGCACTTTAGCTCTCACCCCCGATCTCCGCGCGTCGGATTTGAAATGCTCCGTTACTGAAATACCCTGGCGAACTAACTTCACTGACAAGTTATAAAATAACTTCGAACACCCGTTATCTACCACCGAGCGACATGCCGAAATATCACACCTTGCCAGGCTTTGAATGCCCAAATCCGGGCTGCGGACCCCAGAGGACGATTTACAAAGATCCGAATCACGATTGTGAAAAATGTGGACGGAAGGCAAATTATAGTGTTGCAAATCACGGGAAATGCGAAGCACCGCCTGGGCAGCGCTCACAAGCCTCCGTGATTAAGGAACAGAAGGCTCTCATGAAGTAGCGAGCTCAATCGCAGGTGAACCGAACGATCGCTATCGTCATCAAGATGCGTGTTACAAGTTTTGGCGGTGGCATCTGAGACAAGAGGGCTAGCAACTACCGTTGGATTTGGGAGGGGTTGTATGATTGTTGGGGTCCATGGTGAAAACATTCGCCAATACTCAAATGAACATAGCTATAATACAGACAATTTTCATATGGATCTGCCCGCTAACGCTCCCTCTATCATTGTCTTCAGAACTATTATATTGATGTTGACGCCTGACTCAAATAACACAGATTCTAGTAAAAGCTATAAAAGGCTCTGCCTCCCCGGGCATAAACCTTTCGACGTTGGACAAGGTCAGAGATGACCAAGACATGAAATATAAATCTTTCTGCCCTCTTCTTTCCGTCGGTATGCTTTCTTCTAGTATGGAGGAAGACATATGGCATTCAAGTCGACAAGTGCGACGATTCGTTACTAAATTGCTGAACGCTGGACCATCCTGACAGGGCTCGGCAGTACCAGAACATGGACTGAGCCCTCTGATTAATTCCGTTTGGCCCTCTAGCAGTAGAGTTCATGGGCTCAAGCTCTTTGTAGTAGCCGTTCGACATTGTTGTAGGAACAACTTGGTCGTTCTTTAGCGTACGTGCATGCTGAACTTTTGGCAGGCGGGTTGCAGCCATGAAGACCTATCAGCTCTCGGATGCATTATGCCAATCCTTGTAACTTCTACCCGGAACTCGTAACAAGGCGATGCTTGCTTGTCGCTGACTATGTCTTTCTAGAAACCTTAAAAGACACCGATTCCCAACCGAGAAGTCTTTCAAGACGTCTTTCCACGGTACACGCCGCGATGCGCCTTTAGTCAATACGATACCAAGCCCCATATAACACTTAGTTACTATGACTCTTCCTTTACTAAAACCAATACCCGACGCCTATATTTTCCGTTGCAACAGGAATGCCTGTAACGGTGTAGGGAAATATAGCACACATGCACTATGCCTACACATGACAGATGGCTAACATCTTGATAGAAATTCGATACTCAAGGGCAGTTATATCAACATTTGCGACAACATGGCGAGAATGACTGCTCTTTCTGCGGCAAACGCCTTGCTAGTGTGAGTCACAATTGGCGATGAGGCTGATCTAACTAACATTTTGATGAGATACAAAGTCGAAAGAGACATGAAGAGCACGTTTGTCCAGTGATCCAGGGCTCAAGCTTCGAGCCCGACGAACCCCGGGATGACAAGTCCCAGAAGCATATGGTCCATCAAGTTGCGGGTATAACACTTCAACAAGATGTCACAACATGGAACAATCTCGCCGAAATGCCAAATAACAAAAGAAAACAGAAGGCAGAAGCATGCAGCGCCTCTCGTGAAAAGAGGGCCAAATGTGATGATGACAAGCCTTGCCAGCTTCGCGCCCGCCCTGAAGAGGAGTCCAGACGCGCAGACTCAACACCGGAATGTGAGACGCTGCTTTCGTATAGCGAAATCGACGATGTTTTGGGTACTGGCTCACTTTTGGTGACGTCTGCATCTCAGTCTCAACTTATTCGCGAGTACAAAGAGAGCCCAAGGTTGCCGCAGCAACAGTCGAGTTTCTCAGACTTCTGGCAATCAGCTTCATCCAAGCCCGGCCCGAGCCGCGGTTTTTGTGGAACCGGGCATGCATTCATCAAGCGCTTGCCACCAGCTCGAGCTCCCGGACATCCAGGGTGACGAACATCTCGAGCAAATAAGACGATGCGTCAAACAATTCCTCACCAGCGTTCATCGGAAATGGCCTATTTTATCGCATTGAGATCAAAACCGCGATCAACCGGTACTTTGAGCGACGTATGGATGGTGCCAGCCTTGATCCCCATGAACAATGTGACTTCTTAGTTTCATTGATGGTGGAAGGCGCTTGTGCAGTGGCTGCCACGCGTTACGGAACACCTGAAGCTGCCATGCTATACAAATCTTATTTGAACGGGCATATCAATAGACTTGGGTATGATGCACAAGTCCTCATGTTCCTGGTTTTCATGTATCAGGGATCAAACTCTATCAGACTTCAATGTGGCCACATTTTGAAGCGACTGCAGAACGAATGGTAAGCAATGCACCGCAAACAACGAGAAACCTTAATAACAATGCTATCATAGGAGTGATTTACAGATTTCAAGACTGTCTGAAGTGTTAGCCCTTTGGACTTTCATCCATCTACAAATGTAAGCGCGTTAGTTTCTCTCTTTTATACGCTGCTAAATGGACTAGGGAACAATATTTATGGTATCGGGGTCCCCTCCGGAACCTTTGTGAAAGGCTTCCTCTTCCTGGATCGAGTCTAATGGTCAATGAGTTTGGGGAAGAAACCTGGAAACTGTTCCAAGAGAGGACTGCTTATGCTCTCGAATTGACTGGTCTTGGCAACGGACGCCTAACGCCTCCTTTCAACTACCGTTTGCCGGGAAGTGACACCACGACTTCAAAGCTCTTGAAGCTTTCACGAGAAATTAGCGAAACCAGTTGGTTGTTGCTAAAATTTCGTGATGAAAAAAGTCCTGATACTATCGCTGGGGCCCGACGTTGTATCCAGAGTATGATGCTGTATGTTGGAGCCATTCGTCTAATGAATGTTGCGGAAAGGCGGAGGAGATTCAGTAGGTATGTTGATCACTCTCTGAGTTAAAATTCGAAATAAGAACTAATCGACCATCATAGGGAAATAGACTTTATCTTTAACGTGCTGAATTTCACTAATGAAGGCTACACGATCAACGATGACTACAGCGACGAAATTCGGATCAATGATATTAAAGCATCAGCGATTCATTTTGCCGAGTCTACCAAAAATTTGGATGTTTTTCAAGTCCATGCTGTCCACTCCTTGCGAGGCCACGGCCGTCTCAAGCAGCAGTCGAGAGGCAGCTCTGCAGCTTCAACACCAAAACGTGGGACACAAGTCCAACGCAGCAAAAACAATCAAAATTCAATTGCGGACTCGACCGCACCAAAATCGTCTATGGACCCATTTCTATCGCACTCTGCTCTCTATGATGAGACGGGGAAGCAACAAATGCTGCAGCCATATCCCCGGCCCTTGTCACCGCCACCTGGTAATCGCCCTCTCGAAAGACCCTTCTCTTGAAGTATAATTTCTAACCAAATCGTACACCTCAATTCTGCAGCGAGCTTTATGCTGGCACTTGAAGGCGCACCTGACTTTATCTATGGTACTGGGGGCGACGAGTATTCTGTTCAGGCAGATGTTTTATCAGGATGACATTTGCCGGGGTCCTCAGAGAATGGCCCAAATAGTCATAAACATGCCACTGTTTGTGATTGCAAGTATGGATTGGAGCTTATAGGTTCTCAGAAGTTGAGCTAGTATCATGATATGGTCATTGATAACTCGCGGGCTGGGTATACTCGTAGTCGAGCAGGAATCTGTTCAACATTAATAATACCGAGTACTCTCACACCACGCCTCCTGGAGACGCCCTCTTCTTTAAAAAATATGTAGCTGATGGGTCGCGAAGAACTAATTGAAAAGACTGGTGAGGTATTGCAAGACTTTTGACCGATCTGGAACCAGAGTGCTGGTTTCGTGCCGCCCATACAGTGAACCAGCCTTTGGTGCCGAAGAGAGCGGACGCTTTACGAGCACCGAATATTTACCCCTATGCTGTAATTAACAAATCTTGCATTGGATTCAAAGCCACTTTCATTGGGAGGAATACATTCTTTCAATACATATAAAGATTGGCAGCCAGGTCTAGTACATAACAATCGGGTCTGTCTTCCTGTACTATGCACTGGTGAGCCATTATTTCCTCCACTTTTCAAGTCTTTCCAAGCTTTTCCTGCTCCAAAACCTTTAATTCCTCAAGTCTATTTTATATCTGTCAGCGTCATGTCTGGAGGATTTTATAAATACCATTGCATTAATTTTTGGAGTGTTTACTGTTGCCAGAACTGGGTTTGGGTTAACAGAGCTCCCTGCGCGACCTGCATGGTAAACAAGCCCTTGATCTATCCTCGTATGCTCTGACCAACACGAGTGGACACTGACGTGAAGTAAAGGCCGAGGGGAGAGATAACGAGCCAGACATGTGAACTTGAGATCAGCGGACGGAAATTAAAAGTCACAAATTGAGCAAGGGCACAACTCGCAGGCTGTCTGCAAATCTATAAATCGGTTCTTAAGCCCTCGTTCACGGTCCTGTCCGATCATCAAACCAACTTATCCTGTCGCCAAAGTTCAAACCTCGTCGATAAGTTATGCTGCAACTATGTTTACATTAGAAGACTTTGTGAGGCTGGTAGGTAGCTATTGGAGCTTAGGAAACACATCACTGCTAAAGCTTTGAGCACAGTTACCACACCCTCGACAGTACACATCTTTTCAATTTGATGCGCATACTCAGTCGGCGCACCAGGACGTGACGACTTTCCTTCTCAATGTCCACCGGCAACATCCGTTGTTGCCATTTAGTGAGGTCTGTACTATAATGGATTCCTTTTTCAAGGCCCGTTCTGCGCGCGTTCCACCATCACCAACAAACGAATATGACCTCATATTTTCTTTAATGGCGGGGATTGGCAGCGCTGCGTCTTCAGACTTCGAGAAAGAGCATCACCCCTCTGTAGTAGTGAGGGCGCATAGCATGGAGATGATTTCTAGAGTTTCCCCACAAGCAGAGTTTTTGGCGATTCTTTTTTTTTCTTTACCGAGGACAAGCTGAAGCAGCAATGCTTTATTGCAATTCAATAACTACTAAAGCATTGGAAGGCTGGTTAGTCAGCATCCCTCATACTGCAACATCTTACTCTAATACCCTGTAGCAAAAGTCCTGATCGCCGAGTTGATGTTTTGGTACTTTGGGCTATTGTGCATTTGCAAGCGTAAGTCCTAAAAGCACTTTCCAATGTCCTTTACTTATGCCAACAGGGAGCAACTCGGTTGGCGTGAACGGTCACTTTTGTCGAACTGTGATCAAATAACATTGCCTGAGGATATGGCCATGATTGACGCATTTGGCGAGGAATTGTTTGACATTTTCCGGGACAAAACTTCATATGCCTTTCATTTGCTTCACCTCCGGACGGGACGGTTGCGCTCAGAAGATGGTTACCCGCGGCCTCTGGAAGCAACAATTCCTAACTTCAGAACTTCGACACGGCTTTTCGACTCCTATCGTCATCAACTTACGATCCGCGAATTAGACCAAGAAATTCCCACAGATGTAGCAGAAGGCGCGCTTAAAGCTTTCGAAGAATTTCTCAGACAAGTTCAATGCCTTTCTGCATCGGATAGGCGGAAAAGATTTGCACAGTAGGTATATGATCTTGCCTCGTTATCAGTGTAAGATTCTAAAATTCTACAAACTATAGGGAGACACAGTGTTTGCATTACCTGGGACTTCTCTATAGATTGGAACCCGAAGGTTGTCGAAGCTATAAAGAACTACTTGATTCGGCTGAGACGTTTGCTAGCAAAGATCCTTTTCTGCAACTACCACATGTTCTATCGGTTTGTTACGCTAAAGGTTTACCTTGAGGTCTCACAAATCGTTTTGCTACGATCAACCTAGCTTCCTCAGGTTGAGTAACGCAAGGCGGCGATACCGTGGAGCTATTCACCCGGGCTACAAAATGTCTACGTCATGCAGTGTATCTCGGATCCTGTCGGTGGTAGCCCAGGCCAAATGGACGGTCCTTGCTTGGAGGACTCAGTGTCTGTCATTGTGCCTGTGACTAAAGAAACGTCGGGGCTGTCCATTTTGTGTAAGTGTCAAGGCGGGGTAATGAGAATAGTGGGGAGAATTGAGATGGCGTGAAAATGTCCGTCGTTGCATTAGAGAAGGTAGTCCTGCCAATACATATAACGCCGAGTCCCAATCACTTGCAGCTATGCGCAAAAAGTTTCGACTACTGTTGTCCTTCTAAACCACATGCAGGAAGTGTTTGACTACTGCGCAATTCGTCTTACAAATCTCTATCCTTCAACCTTAATCTCCTTGGTCTGTCCAAATCTCACAAGATAATGGAACTCCTGAAAAATCGAATCCAACCCAAAAATTAAAAATCCAGCAACGATTTTTTGCGGAACACAGAGATTCCATCTCCTATTTGAAAGAGAAACTTCATGGACTACGCCAATTTCATGGGATGCAAAATGATCTTCAAGAACAAAGTACAGATGCTAAGCCAGCTACTGTACGCTACAATGGAGCCGGCCAAACCATACTTCACCAATTTTGCGGCTTTACAGAGAATTATTCGCATTTGCTTAATCATTGGATGATCCATAGTTCCATGGGTCCGCGGGGCAGCTCGATAAAGAGCTCAAACAACTCATCGGAGAATCTAGAGCCGCTGCCTCGATGTGTTGATATCCTGCGCCAGATGCGTAGGATGGCAAGAGATGCGGCTGTTGAGCTTCTGAGAACCGGCGAATGTAAAGCCCCAGTTCAGAAGCTGCTGGAAAATCTGGATACATTGCCGGAAGCAGGGGAAGCTTTCATGTGATTATCCATGAACCTCTTGTGTACCAATATATTGAGTCTAGATCCCCAACACAAATTGAGACATGTCCACAAAGAGTATGTGATCTGAATACAATGTCATTTGTGGTGAATAATTGACTTCATGCTAGATTATTCGTGCGTGAAAAATTTGTGCAAGTCCTGGAAGAGCCGAGCTTGAACGTTGTAGCAGGCATCAATGAACAACGGGATGCTCGAGCCTGCCGGGATTTTCGGCCGTGCCCATCACTCACTGCAATTTCGCACTTGTTGTCTACGAACATCAGCATATATATTGGTGTCTGAGTATTCTCTTTTATGATGAAGCCTACCGCTCCTATTCTGCGTTTTCTTTGCATCGAAAGCCAGAAAATCAGAATCGAATTTGGCCCGATATAGAGGTCATTTCCCCGGGCCCGTCTCTCGCGGCCAACAATCCCACTACAACAAACGGGGCGACTACGGCCGGGAACTGGGACAGATTCTAATGACCAAACGCCCTGATGGTGCACCGACGATCTCAGTAGTAAGAACTTGAACATATGATCCTCTTGATCACTGCGACTCGGGATCGAAAGTGGCTGACCATACCCTAATTATCAGCACAGCGCGCAAACCTTCGAACCTCTGTGACCACTGCAGAAAACGCAGAGTAAAGGTATGTCAGAGAAATGCGATTTGAAGATGACCTTTTGACGTCCAACCTCGTTTAGTGTGATAAAGCCTGGCCTTGTTGTGGACAATGCAAAAAACAAATGCTTTCCTGCCCGGGGTTAGGAAAAGCTTCACATAACTCGCCCCAAAATACCACGTTATCATCGGGCAACGGCAAAGCCGCGCTGCACCCGATTACTGGCAATGGACTAGGTCGTGCGATATCTGCTCGCTTACGTTTTTTTGTTTCGGGAATCTACCGAGTATTTCAACTCGACCTGCTCTCTTTCGCTAAACACCGAGGGCTGGAATGGCTTCACAGGTTGGGTCATTCCAAGTGATATCAATGAGGACTTAACACACTACTGGCTGGCATTCCATGCCTGTGCTTTGGCGACTTTTGGTTCCAAGAAGTTCCCGCGAGCAGAACCTTCTCTACCCATAACTACTCAGCACTTCAATCACGAAGAGCCCTTGGAAAAGACTGAGGAATTCATCAGCCACATTCACAGTCAAGCCCTGTTAAGCCTTTGCTATGGACTCAAGCAACCAAGAATATTGTGTGACCATGCAACTCTAGCTACCATCCTGCTTCTCGCTCTTTTTGAATGCATAAGTCCTTTTCAGAACGACGTGGAAGCTTGGAGAAAGCATATTAATGCTGCAGTCACTCTGATCAAACAACGTGGCCGTGATCGGTACAGATCTCACATGGGCCGAGCATTGTTTGTCGCTACTCGAACACAAAAGGTATGTCATCATTACCTCTGTAGCCTTGAGGATGCTTTAAGCTATGACACCTGAGATGCATTACATTCGACTAATGAATAACAGATTATAGAAAGCCTAGTCAAACCGAATATTGAAGATGATCGTGATTTCTGGCTGCTCAAAGATGATGAAAGCTCACAAGCATACGGCCCAATTCACTCTGTCTGCATGGACATAGCCTTGCTTGTCGCGAAGGCAAAGGCTTGTTTTACTAGACCTGATACCGTAAGTCTTCTAAGAGTTAAAATGGAGGAGTGTCAAACTCTGGATCGGAAGGCCGAGAATATTGGGAATGATACGGCTCATTTCAAGCGGACCGATAATGATCGACTTGCCAGCACAACCTTATGTACACTTCACAATTTATTGATTTGCGCAAGGTTCTCTCTAAACATGGTCATTATTGAATACACGAAACGTCTTTATGGGGAGGGTCGTCAAAGGTCCTCGCTAGACTTCGTTAAGGCTGCATCCGAGTTGGAAAAGCTTAAGGGTTGCGTTTCGCCAGGCAATATCTTCACTTTCAGGTTCTATTTCCTCGGCTTAACTTCCCAGGTTCGAGATACAAGCGATATAAGATAAACACTTCTGTTGGAATAAGGACGATTGTATAATTGGTTGTCTTCATGGTCGACGCATCTGCTAGTAATTAGATAGATATAACTGTTATAAGGACGACTATTCCATTAGACTTACAGTTGCACGCGCATTCTATGGTTTTTTCAAGTACAAACAATGTTGAGATCAATCCGGCCAACATCCAGCAAACGTAGCACAAAAGGTTGCCTTCCCAGGCGAAAGGCTTCTGGCGCCGGATATGACCAGAGACGATCAAAGTGCAATTTGACCTCGGTTGCCTCTCCCTCCACTCAAACATCACTGCATCCTTATGAAAGCCCGACTTACTCAACAGGGATAGAGATATTTGTGAATGTTGAGGTACTTGACGAAGGCATGGCGTACAGACCAGGATCGACTAGAGGCGCGTTGACATGGCTCTGAATCGGAAGGTGGAGGAGAGCGTAGGATTCCGGCCTTGACCCAACAAACGCTGCTGTCAATTAATTAACTAATTGGTATTCCGTAGTCCCATAAGGTGAGACTCAGCTGCACTCATCTATGACATGCCTGGACGGGAAACGCCGAAACCCCTGCATGAGCGGAAATAGGTGGTAATTTCCTCTTACAAAAAAAGAACATAGGCCGGTAATATTGCAAGTAAGAGTAACATATCATGCTTTGACAAGATTTTCTGCCAATAAATGCCCTCCTTGTCTGAAAGCATCTGATCCTTCTTCAGAGAAGAATTCGCCAACTCCGATTGTTTTGCTCCCGAGCAATTCTCCTGACGCTTATTAGGATAATAACACGACCATCGCCGTTTTCTACCATTCTCACGCTTTTACGCTGCTGGAATCACTTTCTCACAGCCAGAATGGACCGAAGTGCCCGTTTCACGCTACCAGCTATTCGCCAACATCAAAAAGACGACGCCACGATCCGACTACCCAGCATATCGCAACTCCAAGTACCTGATATTGGTACCTCGCGACCTCCTGGCACACAACTTCAAAAGGCAACTATTTATGCTCTCAAAAGTCAGGCGACTGGATCCAACCGCCTCGCTTCTCAGGCCTTGTTCCAGTTTCCAGAACATAGCTCTGACCAAAAGTCGGCCTGGGAGACCCCAGGTTCGAGAGCAGAAATACCTGCTCTCACGCGGGCGCTTCCATCTCGTTCCATGCCAGACGTGTCGTCCTTGTCGCCCAACGAACGTCAAGAGTTCTATAGCCACGACAGAGGCCATAATGACTACTCAGCAGAGAATGTTGAAAATGCATATGGAATGGTTTTAGCACAACAGCGACCACTGGGCTTGCAGCCGTACTTGCCGCCACCACAAGCTGTGATACCACCCACCAGAATTCCAAGCTCATATCAGCAGAGGCCAGAGTTGAAACGCTCATATAGCAACCGTGAACCCGAAGGCCGCTCATATAACTCTCCAATTTATCCGTCCCATAGACCCCACCATGGATTTGATCGGTATTTTCCTAGGGTATCACCCAACTCCGGATCAGGAGTCAGACCAGGCACAGCCAGTGTATCTCTTTCCGCAGACCCCCAATCCACCAATTCGCCCAAGTCTCAAGGGAAAACCAGATATCATACTGCGTCGGCCTGCGTGCCCTACAAAAGGACTCATCGCCGGTAAGCCACTTCACACTTTAACTAACACGATTATAAACGCTTTGGTCGATGGTAGTAACCTGATTGTTCTTTCTTTCCAGGTGTGATGGTATGTTCATTTCTATTAAGAAAAAAATTGCTTGAATACTATGAAGCAACGATCCCCGTCGTTAAAATGACTGAAGACCAAGTTTCTGACAATCACATAGCATCACGACCGTGCTCAAGATGTACACGCATTGGCAGGAAAGACCCTTGTGTGGACATTGAACACAAAAAGCGAGGACGGCCACGGTTTCGAGACGATAGAGCTACGCGGTTTGAAACAACGTGGCAGGTCTATGTAAATTCTCGAGAGGTGTATTCAGAGAAGGGCGCTGTCAGGGAAGCAAAGCCATCAACCAAGCACAGGCCGTTCGTCAAGTTCAACGCCTCATCTACGAATCGTCGGGCATCTTTCTAAGAGTAGGAACTTCAAGGGGGAACACAGTTTCGAGGAAAAGTGATTTTTAAATGAATATTGCGCTATACTTCCATAGCTCACCAATTGGCACTACGTGTTGCTTTTTCAAGAGACGTCAACCAATTTTCGTTTTTTTTTTTTTTTTTTTTTTTTTTTTTTTTTTTTTTTTTTTTTTAGGTTTGAGCTCAGGTGGTCGGTACAGTATGATCAGTAACAGAACTTCGTTCACTGCTAGATTACAGGAACTGAATAGGAGTTGATATAAAAACTTTCTGTGCTGTATTGTGGCGGAAAGATAGCACTGCAGTCACCACCTTACTTTGTCTTTGGAGATTGTGATCGATTTACCCCATTTGGCCGCTGACTATCTACCGAAGCTCAAGGATAAGTCATCAGCAGACGTATCGGAGCCATGGG
Source organism: Periglandula ipomoeae IasaF13 (assembly GCA_000222875.2). Lineage (NCBI taxonomy): Eukaryota > Fungi > Ascomycota > Sordariomycetes > Hypocreales > Clavicipitaceae > Periglandula > Periglandula ipomoeae. Next base: position 84,405 of record AFRD01000094.1, read on the forward strand.
ATTGTGACATTTGGAACGTGAATGAGGTCTAGAAACGGTCGCCTCGCTAGTGGTGACAAGTTCGTCTCCAGATCCTTCATTTGTCGCATCAAGACCGCGACCATTTACCGCAAGCGGTGTAGATCGCCCCTCTCCTGTCTTTGCGTTTGCGTGCTCTACGAACGCATCTCTTTCTCTGTTCCTTTTCCCAGTTTCTAGCATTGCGAAATGCAGAAATGCCTTGTCGAAATGCACCTGCATCACCGATGAGCGCCATGTCTTGATCTGCGCCATGACAGATTCAAATTTCCTGTCCAGGTTACGAGGCGGTATTGGGCGACAAGCGAACCTCTTGAGCGTTTCTTCCTAATATGTTGACGAGAAAGCATACGCTTTGCTGTCATGTTCGGGCTCCAGCCGCACGTTACCTTGACTTTGCCCTCTTTTCGCTCGTAGTGACCCACTGTAGCAACACCGGTGGGGCTGTTGGAGCTTCAGATAACTGTCCCGAGTGCAAAGAAGACGTGCTAGGTCGCATGAACGCTGCTGGGCGTTTGTAGTAGATCGTCACATCACAAGTAAGGTCGCCTACTTGTAGGACCGTGCAAATGTCCCAATCTTTCCCTCTCTCCTTCCACCTTACGCGCTATACCGGCCCGACAGAGTGTCGTGGCTTTCCGTCAGTGTATTTTTGCTACTCTGAATTCGGGTTATTGCTCGCTCGCTCTCCACTTGAGACCCGGTTTTCTCTTTTTCTATTTCTTCACAAGTCGTACTCCATTTTGTGCTCATGGTGCAAAGAGCCTCGAGACAGGAAAAGTTTGTTAGTTGTTTGGGTGTCGCTGCAGCAGTTTCGCAGCTGACCACAGGACGTTTTGGACTTCGAGCTGTGTTTTGAGCTGCGAACTAATTCTGAACGCTTCATCGATGGCAAGGTTTGGACCATTGTAGCACCAGACATCCTCTTTGACCTTATTACCATTGCGCACAGCCTCCTGCAGTACAGACACGTTGATGAAAGACGCTGGGGTTTTTCCGGGAGGAGGGGGCAACAATCCAGCAGGCGTGCGAGCCCAGGTTGTATTACTATGATCAGCGGTCAAGGTAAATTAGTTCCATAGGTGCTATGATCGACCAATCATCAGCTCAAGCGAGCCACACGCCACCGACCATCTCCCTAAGTTCGTAAAGACCTGCATATGCTGGTGCGTTACAAAACTGATGGAACTATAAGTCGCTTGAAAATTCGTCGCTTGCTGAAACAGGGCGCCAAATCGTCACTCCAGTCAACCCATGCAAACAGATGCGGCGACGGTCAGCCACATACTGAACAAGGCCTGATACCAAATATGCCTGGTCGCTATTCACCCGTATGCCCGTGGAAAAGACCGGCTCCATCCCGCCTTAACTTACACATAAATATGTGGCTCGCGGCACATTTGGAAGGGCACAAAGATCTTGAAGACCACTTTACCAGCTCACTGCGATCGGAGTTCCTGGTCAACGATCCGCCCAAGCTTCAAGCTCTCTGCATAGCAATGGAGCTCGTCTGGGTTGCCTTTGCCCTGGCCGCCGCCCCAGCTCAAGCCGGCCATGATAACTGGGCAATTGGCCAGACTGAATTTGCGCTTCAATCTGCTATTCTCCTGCTGGAGCCGACTCCAGTCGTTCGCAGCAAGGAAACTCACCCACGTAAGTATAAGTTTGATAATGCTGAGTAAACACTGAGATGCTAATGTGCCACAGGCCCGACTCCCACTCAAGTGGCATACCGTTGCCGATTTGGGCTCGACTACCCTCATTGTGGAAATTATGCCCACGATTACCTCAATAATACCGTTTGCCAACAGTCTTGCGGCTGTTTCAATGGGGCTGGGATGGGCCTAGAGTCGTGTAACGGATTTCACAACTGCCATGCCGATGACGTGGCCGGATTCTGTAGCGAACTTGGAGGCTGTGGATGTGTGGTGGTTTGAGCGCCATCTCCAATATAGCGAGACGGCCGCAGAATCTGTCCATGGAAGTATGTATTAGTATTTGCAATTAGGAAGGTCGAGTGCTTTGGAAAGAAACGCTTTTACAATCAAGCAATTCAAGCTTCGCGGCCTAGCCTCGCAAGTCAGGTTCATTTTGTTGTTACATATATATGTACAATGGCACCGGTGTGGCCGCCCATTCGCTTTTACATACCAGGCAAAACGACTGAGGGTGCGTCTGGTCTTAACCTGCCACTTCCGCAATAATATAAGGAAAAAGTACCCAACATGCTTTCAACAGCACACAACCATACTCGACCAAACTGAGTGGCAGCTTCCAAATGGTCCTAGACAGTAACAGAATTCGTGCTGAGAGGAAGGCTACAGCAAAAAAATGATAGATCAGCACTGCTGGCTGCTTTGTGATACCCCCGAGTAGACCTGCAGGGCCATCTACACACGCACCGCCTCGGGCAAAGTATTCAAAACAGCCTTGGCGAAGTACTTCGAGGTAGAAGTCATCCGCCGCAAAAAGCGAGTACAGGGCTTGTGCTAAGACATTAATAACAAAGGAGTAGTTCTTTCGACGCCAGTGAAATTTCGTCATTTGCAGCATGAGTTGTTTGTCATCATTGAAATCCGGCACCCTGGCGGGGCTAAGCAACTCGCCTAGAAGGGCGACATCATTGAGAGCGACAGTCATTCCGCCACCGGTAAGAGGGTGGCGCATGTTTAAGGCATCACCGGCAATAATGAGGCCGGGAACGCGGTTGACGGCCGCTGGAAGAAAGGAATTCGGCATGCATCGAAGTCGACCAGTGTCAAGGCTCTCTGAGAAGGCAGGTTGGATGGCCGGAGGGAGATGCGGCAGAACATCGTGCCTCATGTAGTGAGACACACCTCCATTGGTAGACTTGGCGGCTGGAAGACCTTCAGGCACATTGACCAAGGCCCTTGTCTCATGTGTGCCAATCTGGTAAAGAAGGACAGGAGAAAAGTTGCCGAGTATGACATGTCCGAAGCACGGCGAAGGGAGCGTCGCGTCCCGCAACTCAAGAGCCCAGAACCTGGACTTGGACACTGGTTTCCTAACTGATGTCTCTCCACGAAACTTGCTTCTATAGCCGTCGGCGACGATAGTCAGTGGGGCAAAGAAATAATCGCGTTTACCACCCGTAAAACTCTTAACCCCAAGAACCTGGTTTGTCCCTTCCAACTTGATAAGATCATCCACCTCCGTTTCGACGACTGTAATATTGGGTTCTTCCGCAGCAGTGGCTCGTAAACTTTGGACAAATCGACCATGGTAAAACGACAGCCCTTCCGCCCTCTTGTGCGACGTCCCAGCTGCAGTATTGTCGTGGGGATAAGGAATTGTAAACGGTCGACCGTTGAAAAAAACTTGGTAGCCCTTAACTGGAATGCCATCGATGCCTTTGAGACAGTGTTGCAGTCCGAGCTTTTCCAGGACTTGAACCCCTCCCGGTTGCAAAAGCTCTCCAACGATACGATCGGGCTCTTTGAGAGAACGCTCAAGGAGAAATACTGAACGAGATTGTCTCGCAAGAGTCACCGCCATAGCAGCACCGAAAATGCCGGCACCAACGATGATGACGTCTGCGTGTCGGTGAACGGTACGACGAAAAGAGGAATCAGCTACAGAAGAAGCCTCCATGGTGCAATTGGCTTGGGGAATAATGCAGGTCATTTAAAAATAGTGTTGCTGACGTTGGAGATTTTCGAGGCGGTGGGCGATCAGGGGTTTTATTGGGGACGAAGTTTCGAACGACACCTGAACCCCTCCAGCAGCTAATTGAGCACTTGACAGCACGTGCACACCCCACATGCTGGTTCTGACGAAGTCACGCCAGTTCCAGCGAATATGGACAAATGCGACCTGGCAAGCACGAGAAAAAAAGGCACTTTTTGTTCAGAAGTCAACGTGCCAAGTTCTGTAGGGGCGCGTTCTTCACACTGCTAGAAATAGTTCTTAGGGTTAGGGTTAGGGTTAGGGTTAGGGTTAGGGTTAGGGTTAGGGTTAGGGTTAGGGTTAGGGTTAGGGTTAGGGTTAGG